>SRLM01014247.1:0-49837 GCA_015708895.1 Populus ilicifolia
ATCATGCAGGAATGTCGAAGTAATAAATAACACGACAAGATCGGAGTCGAACCACTGGGAGGTTAATTGTACAAATTATAAATTATGATAACAATAACAACAACTATAATAATAATGATGATAATAATAATAATAATAATAATAATAACAACAATAATAAAGAAGAAGAAGAAAAATTGATGAGAACTTTGAGATGAAATATTAATGTAAAGATTTAACAATGATAACAATAAATGTCAAGGTTAAAGGATCTACTAATGGTATGTCGAATAAATATAGTATAAACTCTTATTAGTCAATTGGAAACCACACACAAAGAAGGTTCCAATCAGATTATAGATTGTTAATATGATTACATTAGTCATTTTATTCAATTAATGCTAATACTTGTAAATCTCGTCAAGCATTCATGATTATAACTTATGTTAACAACAAATCAAGTTCCTTTCATAGCTCAGGTGTCGGTTATACCATACAGTATGGGCTATGAAAGTGCCAAGCATTTGTTGTACCAATTCTTATACAACATAAATCAAGATTAGTCATTTAACAAGCAAAGTATTAAAGAGTGAACAAGATAAAAAATATAAAACATGTTAGTATTAAACATTAAAGTCCATATTAAGTTTATACTATACTTATTCTTACACCATTAGTGTAACCTTTTCACCTTGACATAATAAACTTAACTAGATATAATAAAAGATAGAAAAATAGATAAACAAAATAAGAACATAAATAAGATAAGAGTTAACAAAGAAAAGGAAAGGAAAGGCATAAACTTGATATTAATGAAAGCGAAGCACAAGCAATACAAAAAATACAAAGAGAGAAACATGAGCATGATCTTGATCTGGACACCAAGATGCTTAAATGCATGGCAAATGCCTTATTTTATAGGCCAAAATTGGAAACTATTGATTTGATGACTAATTGATGAGTAGGTGGCTAACTCTTGACTTGGTGACAATCCTTATCTTCTCTTGTCTGACAAAAAGGTCATTAATAACGTCAACATTGGAGCCACTTGAAAGCATGAAAGTTGTAGAAAATTATTTCATCTTTGTTATGTAAAAAATTCAGCTTATTTTGACTTCTAGAACATCAGATATGGCCAAAATACTGAACAGTGCTCGGGTTGAAGGACAAATTCGGGCTTCTTTGTTGTTGCAACAATTTGGACTTGAAAATGACCTTTTTAGATCTTGGACTCCATATAAAAGTTATAGGCCTATGTCTTACCTTGCCATCCATATAAAGTAGACCTAAATCTGAGATATATGGCTCCAGATATGACCCAATTAACAAACAGTGTTCTGGTTTAGATTGCACCGACATCTCTTTTCTAAGTTTTGTCATCTCTTTATTCTTTCAATTTCAGCTCTTAAATTCATCAATCAATCCTTTTATTTATGTGATAGGCCTGCATTTAAAATAAACATTTATCACAAATTAAAGGTATCTTATATTATTAGATATATTATTATAAAACATGTTTTAGTTAAGGAGTTATTGATACTTCAAGTGCAAAATAATGATATACAACCTTGATAAAAATACACTTTTAAGTATCAGTCACACTCTCTAACTAGCCTATTACTAATCTCTAGTAATAAAAGTGTTAAAATAAAAAAACAATTTGCAAATTCCACAAAGCAAGGTAGTCATCATTTAACTTCCATTAATCTATCCAGATAAAAAACTCTCGTTAAATTTATATACCTGCTCAATACCTCTTAACAAGATATTCATAAACCTTTCTTTTGTGCTCAATATATCAACACATAATTATGGGGCTTTTCTTGGAAGAAAACAAAATTTTTGTTTTAATGTTTAAGGTTAACTTCTTTGGGTTGAGATTATTATTTTTTTTAATATATATACATATAATTTAAAACACCGTGCATCTTTAACCCATGTAACAAGCTTTCAGCTAATGACTCCCAGACTAGTTGGTCTTAGGGCATTAGGTGTTAAGACACCCCTACGAGCTTAGTAATTCGGGTCGCAGATACTGATATGTAGATAGTGCAATGTTTGATTCCCTTAAGCTTTTCTCCTCAACCCATGTAACAAGCATTGGGCTAATAGCTCCCAAGTCAGTTGACTTTAGGGTATTACTTGTTAAAACACCCTTTCGGGCTTAATTGCTTAGGTTAGGGAGGCTACAAAACCAAACTTATCTACAGTTTTATTATTATCATTTTTTTCTTTTTTTTCTTTTTTTTTTAATTATATACTATCCCTTTCCCTTAGTTGTTACCTTTAACAAAAGAACATAAATAATGTAATAATCCAATATGCAACCCACAATCATATATTAAAGTGTGTGTGCGTAAATTAAGGTTTAAGAATACATGTTAAATAAGTATATGAGCAGAATTAAGTGATAACAATGCGAGAGTTTGCAAATCTGAATATTTCAAGAAGTATTATGATAGACTTTGTTATGAATGATTACTAAGATGTGTCTCAAGAATCATAAAAGATTCTCCTTACTTTGTCATCATAGTAACAACCATTTTACATATGCTTTACAAAATAGAAAACACAGTTTTTTTTTTTAGCTACTACCCTCTCCCCTCAACTAAAACAAGACATTGTCCTCAATATTTAAAGGTAGAAAGATAGAGTATAGAAGATATCACCTGAAATAACAAACACTAACAAACCTGAAACACATTGAAACAAATATAAGTAACAACAAAACACAATAATAAAACCAACAGACACAAAGATTCACAAATGAATGCTCAAATCCAATCTAAGCTTTTTTCAGCTTTTCTTGGTTAACCAATTTATGAACATAAATAAGATAAGAGTTAACTAAGTAAAGGAAAGAAAATGAAAGGTGATGCGAACCTCGTTATCATATGGTCACGCAACCCATACATAAAGACACCAATTCCCACAAAGCCAAGTAAATCAGGTTTGATAAGAATGTGACATAAAGATAACTTGTACCTAGGTATCAACACTATTGAAAATGGAAACCCCCACCCAATGAATATTGATTCACGAACGAGAAGTATAAGGATGACGCCACAAAGACAGTTGTTCTTCGATAAGTCATTTTTAGTTATTTGTTGTTGCAATAATTTGGACTTGAAAATCATCTTTTTAGATCTTGGGCTTCATATGAAAGTTGTAGGCCTATGTCTTACATTTCCATCCATATAAAGTAGACCTAAATTTGAGATCTATAGCTCCAAATATGACCCAATTACCGAACAGTGTTTCGGTTTGGATTGCACCGACATCTCTTTTCTAAGTTTGGCCATCTCTTTATCCTTTCAATTTTAGTTTTTAAATTCATTATTTATGTGATACGTCTGCATTTAAAATGAATATTTACTACAAATTAAAGGTATCTTCTATTATTAGATATATTATTATAAAACATGTTTTAGTTAAGGAGTTATTGATATTTCAAGTGCAAAATGATGATAGAAAACCTTGATAAAAATACACTTTTAAGTATCAATCATTATCAATGATGTTTTGGACAGACAAAAGAAGATAAGGATTATTATTGAGTCAAAAGTTAGTCACCCACTCATCAATTAGTCATCAAATCAACAGTTTTTAATTTTGGCATATAAAAGGAGGCATTTGGCATGAATGTAGGCATCTTGGTTTTCAGATCAAAATAATGTTATTGCTTTCTCTCTTTGTATTTTTTGTAATGTTTATGCTTTGCTTTCATTAATATCAAGTTTATGTCTTTCATTTCCTTTCCTTTCCTTTACTTAGTTAACTCTTATCTTATTTATATTTTTATTTTGTTTATTTATTTTCTTTTCTTTCATTATATTTAGCTAAAGTGTATTATGTCAAGGTGAAAAGGTTACATTAATGGTGTAAGAATAAGTATAATGTAAACTCAGTATGGACTTTAATGTTTGATACTAACATGTTTTATAGTTGTTATCTTGTTCACTCTTTAATACTTTGTTTGTTAAATGACTAATCTTGATTTATGTTGTGTAACACTTGGTACAACAAATACTTGACACTTTCATAGTTCATACTGTATGGTATCACCGACACTTGAGCTATGAAAGGAAATTGGTTTATTGTTAACATAAGTTATAATCATGAATGCTTGATGAGATTTACAAGTATTAGCATTAATCGAATAAGATGACTAATGTAATCATGTTAACAATCTATAATCTGATTGGAATTTCCTTTGTGTGTGGTTTCCAATTGAATAATAAGATTTTATACTATACTTATTTGACATACCATTAGTGGAACCTCTAACCTTCACATTTGTTATTATCATTATTTAATCCTTACATTAATATTCCATCTCAAAGTTTTCATCTTCTTCTTCTTCTTCTTCTTCTCATTCTTTTTCTTTATTATTATTATTATTATTATTATTATTACTACTACTACTACTACTACTAATAATAATAATAATACTACTAGTAATAGTAGTAGTATTGTTGTTGTTGTTATCATCTATAATTTATACATTTAACCTCCTTGTGGTTCGACCTCAGTCTTGCTAGATTATTTATTACTTCGACACTCCTACACTTGAGAGAAGATATCAATCTTTTAGTCATGTCATGCATATCCATAAGAATTTTGAAAATTATGATGTGCTTGCAACTGTGGTTGTGAATTTTATGCATTTTCACTCTTCCAATTAAAATTTATTTGATTTTCCCAACCAGGTTTATATATTTGCAAGTATAGGTTATGATTAGGTCTTTAAAAACTGTTTAAAGCATGTGTTTGTTCATAGAGACAATCCTTAAAACAAGACAAGGTTGGACAGTCATTGGTTGAATGTTTATTTGTTTCACAGATTTGACACATAATTTCTTGAATAGATTTTAATTGACCCTTTTTTTTTTAATTCTAGTGCCTTGACTTTTCTAGCTAAAGATGCAAACTTTGCTTGGAGATCATAATCTTCCCTAATGTTATACATACCTTTACTAGATGTATGAGGTTAAGTTTTACTTGGTAAGTTATAAGTGCCTGTAATGTCCTAATTTTAAGCATTTTCAGCTAGTAAATCTAGGTACTCCATTGCTTTATTAGGGTCTTTATCTTCAAAAGTTCAATTGCACATTAATTCAATCATTTGCCTATCTGTAGGTATTAACCCTTCATAAAAATATGAAACTAATCTCCATGTTTCAAAACCATGATAAGGGCAAGTATTAAGCAAGTCTCGATAACTATCCTAATATTGGTAAAATGTTTCTCCTGGTTTTTGAGTGAAAGTGATGAGTTGTCTTTTGAAAGAGTTTGTTCTGTGAGATGGGAAAAACTTCTTTAAAAATTGTTGTTGCATTTCATCCAAGTATAAATGGATCCTGGTCTCAAATTTTATAGTCATGTTTTAACTTTATCTTTTAATGAAAAAGAAAAAAGTTTTAATTTGATGGTGTTCATGCTACGATTTGAGTCATTATAGGTGTTACAGACCTCCTCAAATTCTCTTAAATGCAAGTATGGATTTTCTAAATCTAAGCTATGAAAAAAAGGTAAAAGTTGAATAATATCTGGTTTAATATTAAAATGCGATGCATTAAGAAAAAAAAAACTATGCATGATGATGCACTTGTTCTTATTAGATTCATGTGGTCTCTAAGTGTTCTAACACAGTTATTCTCATTATTCTCATTAAAGTATTGGTGTTATTTAAATAAGATAACTAATATGATTATAATAATAATTGATAATGAACTATTAATGACAAATCATCTGATTAAAATCTTCTTTGTATGTAGCTTCCAGTTGAGTAATAAAAAGAGTTTATATTATACTTATTTGAAATACTATTAGTGGATCATATGACCTTGACATTTGTTTTTATCATTGTTCAATCTTCACAATAATCTCACCCCTCAAAATTCTCATTAACTCATTATTATTATTATTATTATTAATTTATATAGTTAACTACACTATGGTTTAATCCCGGTCTTACCGGGTTATTTATTACTTCGATACGGCTGTATTTGAGAGAAAATATCAATCTTTTAATCGTGTCAAATATACAAATATGTAGCCATAACTTTTCTTTTTAATTTACATGTTTTTATTTTTATTTTTATTTTTAGTATCATATAGGTTAATGTATTCTTAACAATATCAAATGATTTTATTTTTATAAATGCATCAAGCAAATATAGTTTATTAGTATTAAATATAAAATATAAATTATGATGCTATCTTTAAAATATTATAAAAATACAAAATAATTAAAAAATAACTACTATTTAACAAATATGAACTAAGTAATTTTAAAAATGAAATAGAGGCTTCAATTTAAATATAAATATAAATATTAAAAAAATAAAAAAATACATAAATAAAGAGGTATTTCAATAATGTTTTAAAAAATAATGTAAATTAAAAAAAATAGTCATGTGTTATTAGGTTTGGTAAAGCAGATCCATGGATCTAGCCAATTACCCAAGCGCACTTGATATGTGAATTTGTTTTTCATAGAGCAAATGAAACATCATAATCTCTATATTTTTATTTTTTTTAACTTCAATGTGGTGGATGACTTGCCATCATCTACATTATTTCTAATGCCCTCTAATGACTAAAAAATCAAGGTTTAAGTTTTGGAATCCAAAAACCTATTTTGCAACTTCTTTTCACTTGAAAATTACTTAAAAAATCCAAGCCTTTAAAAAACCATTTGCAACGACAAAAAAACCTATAATCTCTACTTTTCTAGGCATTGTTAAAGGGAAAAACTACCTCTATTTAACTTCCCTCAAGAAGCCCATTCAATTGACACCATGATCATCTTTTTCGACAGGCAAAATGTTAACAACCAACAACATTCTCTCTCCTCAATATTGTTCAATAACTTTTTGTTTCCTTTCTTGACTTCAGAAAATGAAACATAAAAAAGATGAATCTTTGAACTGAAATGTCAATGCTAAAATTTCAAGGACCAAACAATAGATAAATTAAAAAGTATAAGGAGCAAAATGAAATTTTTCATACCAATATTAAAATGGTAGAAGTTTTGGTTTGTTTGTTAAATTTGAAGATTATTTTTTAATTTTTATTTCAACTACCAATAAATTTTTATTTTGTAAAAATGGTCTTCAATTCATCAGCAACATATCCTTATATACTTTATATGTATGAGAAAACACAAATTAAAAGACACATTAACCTCTAAAACCATGATCATATAATTCCCAACTATGTAATTGTAATTTAAAAAATTTGATCTTAAAAAAAAAATATAAATGTGCATTGTTCATGTGAACAATGCACACTCTAGTTCTTTTTTAGTGTGTTAGTTTTATTATCGATGCAATGTCATAGGTAGAATCACAAGTTGACATAGAATATAATAAAATATTGTGTTAATTTAGTGGATGCATTTTAAAAATATCATAATTTATTTTTATTTTAGAAATACAAACATATGGTTTTTATTCTGGGTAAGATTTCAAGTTAATTCCTAATATGAAAAAAATAATAATGTTATGGATATGTTCATATGCATCATAATTATTTTTTAATCAAGAAACAAAAAAAAAGTTGTTTATTCTTTATAAAATAATTTGAGAAATACATGAATTGAGAAATTCAAAAAGAACTTTTAAAGTTCGTTTGAAAATGTGATAACAATTACTTTTCAAAATATTTTTTGTTTGAAAATTTATCAAAATAATATTTTTTTCTTAAAAAAAATATTTTTAACATGAGGATATCAAAAAAATATAAAAATAAAAAATTAATTTAAAGTAAATAAAAATATAAAAAATTTTCAAAACTTTTCAAAAGTGCTTTTAACAAACGATAAGCTAATCTTCGTTGTAAAAATAAAAATAGATGCATATACAAGTACTTTTCACTACTTGTCCTTGTATTTTAAATGTTTTCATTTATTTTATCTTAGTAGTTTTATGTTGTTGTTGTGTGTGTGTCTATATATATACATAACTTCATACAAATACAACTAGTTTATGTAAAATAGAAAAGGAAAAAAACTCCATATAAATCAAATTAATATGTTCAAAGTATCATGCAACTAAAATAATATAAAAAGGTTATTATAAAAAAATAATAAAATTAGGTAAAAAAGATAGGCTAAACATTGATGGGCTAGGTCTATATGATTTATATTTTTTAAAAGACTTGGCCATATGCATAACAAACAAAACACATTTATTTATTTATTTTAAATGAGAAGATTTTAGAAAATTTGGAAAGTTTTAAGATTTTGATGAAAAATAAGTATTTTAATATCAGGTCAGCATCTTATAGTATAAGTTTATAAATCTAATATTAAAACTAGAAAAATATGCAAGGATAATTTTAAATTGATTCTTGAATTTTTTTAATTTTTTTTAGGAATTTATTTGGGGCATGTTTGAAAACAAAACTATTTTTATTCAAAACATAATTTTGTTAAAAGCTAGCAGTTGGAAGCTTTCCTGCTAGACTGGTTTTGCAATGGTAGTTTTAGTTTTAAGGGTACTTGGTGGTTTTGATAGACTTGAAGGGCAATAAGTTATTTTTGGCCTTTTGAACTCTAGAGGAAGGTTTTAGAGTCATTGATAAGAATCCTTTGAGAAACTTTAAGTGTTGACACAAAAAAAAAAAAAGGGTGTCACAATGAAGGCTAATTGGATTGACTACTTTTGAGTCTTCGTTGGAGCAACTCCAACGTAAAAGTTGCATGAGATCATTTGAAATTGTTAGATGATGTGCACAAGATTTGTTTGGATCTTACCTTACTCAATTTTAGAGGTCTGTAGTTTTACATTTATTTATCTAAAGGTGCCAACTCTATTAACCCAAAATCTAAAAATGCAAGGAGAGTTGATCAGGGACAAGATATTTGAGACTTCTATTAAAGAATTGGAGAGTAAATATCCAATTTTATAGGCATGGGTTGTAGAGGATGTATTTCTCAATTGAATAGTAGTGGTTACAACGTTTGAGATGGTCAGAAATCTCACATTCATTCTCATGAAGATGCCTACTCAACTAACCAAAATGTCACCTCGTCATGTACCATAAAATGACATACTCAAAATAAAAGATTAAAATTGACACAAAAAACTATAGAAAAGCCAAACAAAATATTTCAGTCTTAAAATGAGTCAATTTCTCTTTTCAAAATACAAAATAATAAAATAACTTCATGTATTGAATGACATATATTAGGTTTTTTTTCATTAGAAGCAAGTTTTTGGACCCCAAAAACTAAATCTAGCTTGCTTTTACTTATAAACACCTCTAAAATAAAATATAAACCTCAACAAATCATTTAACAAACCTAAAATATTTTAAAATCACCTAGTCATGCATTTGGAGTGAGATAATAATCAATCACATATTGTCTTGATTTTAAGAAAAAAATGACAACATAAAATAATCCCTAACGAGGACTCCATGTGTAAATGTAAAGGAGAAATGGAGTACAAAAGTGTGAATGACTATGAAATCTATTAGTTTGAACTTCATCATGCGCAAGTCATATGTGATTTATTTTTATTAGTTTTAATGATAAAAATATATCAAAAAGATAAATAGAAAAACTAATAGTTATTTAAAAAAAAAGAAATATAACTAAGTATATAAAGATAGATTCTACATAATTCTTAAAATATAAATACATTTGAAGCTATTCTCCTATAACAAATTGAGCAAAAACTCCATTGGTTGATTTTACTTAAACGAATCAAAATATAAACTATTCACTTTAATTTAAACTATTCACTTTAATTTAAGGTAGAAGGCATAAGAAAAAAAAAGATAAATTTTAATTTGCATGATTTATGTGGTATTTCAATTTATGATTTGGTTTTTATCTATCAACTTTGTCAATGCTATGTAAACTTCAATATTGTTTTTAAATATATAAAACATCTCAAAAAAAGAACAAATAACTTTAGATTAAAAATGGAATTTTTTTAGGTAAAACAAAAAATTATAAGAAAGGGTTTTTTCAGTCATGTTTGATTATTTTGTACCGTTTTTGCAACAAGTTTCCTTAATTTAAAGCAAAATGGTGCAGCAAAATTACAAGCAAATGGTAACATATATAACAATATGCTCATGAATATTTTTTGGAAATAAAATATCTATTGTTCTTGTAATTTTTCACATGATTTTTCATATTAATTATTTCTTTATTTTTTTATCGCATACAAATCACAAGGTAATGATTTTTTTTTATAATAAGTTTCTATTTAAAAAGCAATGATTCTCATAAAATAAATATCCATCAAAATAAAGAAATAAATAAACAAGGTAAGTTTTATTGAAGAACTTTCTTAATTAAAATGATTGATATTTTTAAGAATATTTTTTTAATGGTTTTTAGTATTTTATTCAAAAAAACAAGTTGCTAGTAACAAAATAAGTTTATGTAAGAATAAAAACAATACATTAATAAGAAAATGAAAATTCATCTAATAAAAGTCAATTATTTTTAAAGTTTAAATCATTGCCTTTTTAACAAATATCTATTTTATTAAAGCTTAACTAAATAAAAAATAATTTTAAAAACTACCTTACAACATTGCACAATAAAACACTACAATGAATACTAGCCTTATAACACATGTAACTCTACATATAAGATTTTAAGTTAATTTTTAATATTAAAAAAAATATGCCAATGTTACATATATTATACAATGATTTTTCTAATTGAAAATAAAAAAAATGTTATTTACATTTAATGAAATAAAAAATAAACTGATAAATTAAGAAAGAGTTATTTATTCAAATTAAATAATAAAATGAAAAGATAATATTTTTCTTAAAAGAAAACAAATGAATATGCAAAGATGTAACCATGACTTTTCTTTTTATTTTTATTATCTTAGAGGTTAATGTATTCTTACCAATAACAAATGATTTTATTTTTATAAATACATCAAGCTAATATAGTTTATTTATATTAAATATAAAAGATAAAATATGATAATATCTTTAAAATATTATAAAAATACAAAATAATTAAAAAAAATAACTAGTGTATAAGAAATGTAAACTAGGTAATTTAAAAAACCAAAGAGATGGTTCAATTTAAATTTAAAAAAACATATTAATCAAAAATATAAAATATAAAATAAAAAGGTATTTAAATAATATTTTAAAAACTAATGTAAATAAAAAAACATGTAAGGTTTGATGGGGTAGATTTATGCATCTAACCAATTATCCAAGTATACTTGACATAGACTAATTTATTTTTAATAGAGTGGATGAAACATCATTGTCTTTATATTTTTTGAATTTTAGTGTGGTGGAAGACTTATCATCGTCAACAATATTTTTTAATCCCTTTATTAACCAAAGAGTCAACAATATTTTCTAGTCCCCTTATTGACCAAAGAATCAGGATTCAAGTTTTGAGATCCAAAAATCTACTTTTTAACTTCTTTTAACTAGAAAAATACATAAAAAAAAAAAAAAACACTTGAAGCTTTTAAGAAACCATTTGCAACAACAATTTGACACTATAAGATGAGAAAACCACCTTCATCAAACTTCCCTCAAGAAATCCAACCAATTCACAGAAAGATCATCCTATTTTATACGTAAAATATGATAACATTTTCTTTTATCTCTTATATAAAACATCTAAAAGAAAGAACAAATGACTTTGGATTAAAAATGGAATTTTGTTTCGGTAAACCAAAAAATTATAAAGGGTTTTTTCAGTCATGTTTGATTATTTTGTACCGTTATTTCAACAAGTTTTCTTAATTTCAAGCAAAAGGGTGCAGCAAAATTACAAGCAAATGGTAACTAGAGGTTCACAGCAACTAATCTAAATTTATTTCTCCTCAACAAGCTTAATTTCAAGCTGCATAAGAACCTTAATTTCTAGCATTTCAAGTTGCATAAGAACCTTAATTTCTAGCATTTCAAGTTGCCCACAAGGCAATAGTGGTTATTTAGGAGTTCGAGCTGGCTGCTTTGAATTTTGCCAGAACCTTGGCAAACTCAACAAGCTTCTCTGTCTCTGGAAGAACATCCTTCACAGCAGGATGTGAAGAAAAACTAGTTGCCCATTTCAACAGGCTAGGAGTCTTAGTTTCATCAATCAGCTTCACTCCATTCATCTTCTCTATGGCTCTCAACCACCCCAAAAAGGAACCAAATGCAATGTCAAGGTACCCGATCTGATCTCCTCCAAAGAAACCCTTCCCTTTGCTACACCTGCTAAATGCATCCTCCAGCATCATCACCCCTTCTCCTGCTTGCTCTATCAACGCCTTTCGAGCCTCCTCTTCTTTAGCTGTTGCAATGCTTCTCATCGTAGGAAACCACTGCGTATATTCAATATGGCCAGGGAAAGATCAGGACAACAAAACAATAAAGAAATCCAGAATCAGAACGTCGCAAATAATGAATCTAGAAATTGAAAGATGGAGATCAGAGAGGGGGTACCTTCTCATCGAGATAGGCAGCCCAAAACCGAGCAAGGGCACGATCATAAGGATCAGAAGGGAGGATGGTAGGTCCAGAGGACCAAACCTCATCAATGTACTCCACTATCACAAGAGATTCACAAATGGGCTTGCCATCATGAATCAGAACTGGCATTTTCTTATGGACAGGGTTTGATTCAAGAAGAAGCTGGCTTTTGGATCCCAGTGTTTCCTCAAGGAACTCATACCCCACAGATTTAATATTAAGGGCAATTCTTGGCCTCATCACAAAAGGGCTCGGCCATGCCCCTATAAGCTTCACATCACTCGTAGCCATGATCGATAATTTCAAGCCGAACAAAGTTCCTGGAATCTATGTGTGTTTAAATAGATACGGTAAGGATGACAATGGAGGCCGTATTTATCTGGAATTAGTGTGGGATGTGAAAATTTGTTGCAGCCTTGTGGGTAGTTGGAACACGTGGTTGTGCTGTCCAGCATTTATTAGGCGGAGATTTCTCTTTAGCTAAATATCTGTCTGACATTACAATGTTCACACTGTGAATGAATGGCAAAAATAAAATTATTCAGTGGTGGAGAAGCTCACCACGTAGTAATTTGACATATGCCATCAGGCAGTTGAAGGCTCTGTTACGCTTATGTTGTGTTGGGATTGAATTGTTGATTTGTTATTTTTTTTATTTTTTTATGATTGATATAAAAAGTAAAATTTTAAAATTAAATAAAAATATTTTTTTATATTTTTAAGAAAATAATATTTTAAACTGTAATATTTTTCACACTTCTAAACATCCAATTAATAAAAATTAAATAATAATTATTATGATCGATCTTTGTTAAAATTAGATAACTCATCTAGTTGGATTTCTTACAAGAATACGGTATTAATTTTTTTCTTTAAAAGTTTAATGAAATTCTTAAATATACATAAAAAGATAGAAAAATTATACAATATATCTTATTTTATTTTATTTTTTATTTTTCATCTAAAATTAAAAGGAAATTTTGAGTTTAATCATAAAGTTATGATTTTGTATTTCAAGAATTATCATCTAATATTATAATTATTAGAAAATTTAATGGTCTGCAAGTGTTTAGGTAAAAGAATTAGTTGTACTTGAAAAAGCTATATTAACTCTAATACATCCTAGTTGAAGTAAACTGCATTGTTATTTGAATGTTTCTCTAAATCATATTTTTATATGTTAATCTCATCTATGGTTCAAAATAAATCTCTTTTTATAAGAAAGTCTTTACTTTATTAAGTTAAATTTTATCTGTTCTAAGTCCTAAATTTAACATTACATTTATTTTTTATTTCATATATTTAATACTTGAAGGTATATTTTATAATATAATTTTATACTCTCAAATATTAAAATCTACAACTAAATCCTAAAGCTCCAAATAAAAAATAATAATTGTTGTGAGATTTTTTGTATTTTAATCAAACCCTAATGGATTATTATAAATTGGTTATGATATCTATTTTTGTATTTTTTTAAACATGATAAAAATATAATTTTATCATTTTTAGAAAAAATGCATGAAAAGTACTTAGGATTTGATCGTATACGTGAAAACAAAATATTTTTTATATGAATTTTTTTTAATTCTTTTATTATCATTATTTTTTAAAGAAAATTAGATTTTTTTTATATCAAATTCATATATTACAGTGTAAGTTTATAACCAGATATTAAACAAGATTGTTGGAAAAACATATGACTGACCCACAAATGACTTTAAAATAGTTCTTGAATTTTTTTATTTTTAATATTTTTATATTATTATTTTTTTGTATAGGCTATTCGGCTAGTTGGGTCGACTGAAGGCTCGACAATTCCTTTTTTTAGAATGGGCTGGACCTGGCCCATCCATATAAATTGGGTTGAAATGGCCCAGCCCATTTTTGCCTCTGCTGGTGAAAGCCAATAATTGCATGACGTGAATTAATTCACGTCTTGCATACAAATAAGAGAAGAAATTGCAAAAGGAAAGGGGTGGTTAATTAACACACAAGAGAAGCGTCAATGTTGTTGCTGCTTTGCTCGCATGGCTAAGGTGTTGCTAGAGTTGCTTCCAACACCGTTTCTAGAGGTTATTGTGTAGGGGAAGTAAAAGAATCTTATAGTGGCATTGTTGTTCATGGGTGAGGTGGCGAGAATGAGTTGGTGAAAGAGGTACATAGCAGTCGATGGAGTAAACAGGTATTAGAAAGAGTGTAGAGGCTGAAGTTTACACTCTTTTTTTTTTCTCCCTAATTGTAACAACCCAGATTTTCAATATTCTTTTTCATGATACATTGAAAATTTTTAGGTAATTTTTTAATTTTTTATACTGGTTCCACCAAATCTTTACCAAAATTCTCGCAGTGTAATATTCTCAACTTATAAACTCTCTCTCTCTCTCTATATATATATAATACAATGGGTTAAGAAATGATTGAGTTGATAATTTAACATTTAAAGAATATGAAGATATATATTTTCTACGGAGTCTCCTTTGTATTTTTTAGATACCAAGTTATTGACTCAATTATTTCTCAACTTACTGCATTAATTATAATATTCATTCCATCATTTGGACTTCCAAAATTTAATATCTCAATTCTATTTTCTACAGAACACTATGATAAAGGCTAAAAAAAATTCATAACATGCATTGTCTTTTTTTTTGGTATTTGTGCTCAAAATATATATACAACCAACCATAATTCAACTTAATCATAATAACATTATAAATTACATCATATATAAGATAATAAGTTAAACATTATAATTTTTAGATGTGGAAGTATATTACAATAAAATATTGGTTTTTTCACTTACATTAATCAAATAACAAAATTATTTATCTCAGCATCTATTTTCCTGATCGAGGATGCAATTTACCCAAAAACATAATCGTATAAAACATGATTAAAAATTTAATGTACCTAAACACATAATCATATTAAACATGATTAAAAATTGCATATTTCAATAAATAATTCATTAAGGACTAACTATTCATATATAATAAAGTGACTTTCATACCATCAAATAAATTATCATTTTTTTTTAAGTTTCTAATTTCATAAATTCTCTTATAGACATAGAGGTAAATCTACTAAAATAAAAATTTACAATTACATAAGCACAAGTACATTTATATAAAATACAATTTATTTAACTGCATCAAATGTTGTAAAAAAAAAGTTGAAGGTGTAAGACACCTATCTAATGCTTGAACTCGCGCAAAAGTCCGTACTGAATAGATCCTGCAATCTCTCTCCTATATCATTAAAGATACATATCAAATGTGGCTCCACCATAATTGAAAATTTCATTCTAAAATTCATTTAAATTTAAAATTGCATAGCACATGCATTCGTATATTTATTCATTTATTTCCTTTTTTTTCATGACTTGTCTTTTCAAATTAAATATATTTAAACATGACCTAACAATGTTATTTATTTATCTACTCAAGTCATCATGTAGTAACTTCACATTCTTACATTTATTCATACCATTGAAACTAATTTATTTTCCTTATCAAACCAATTCTTGGCCAAATGACCTTATTTTATTTATTTATTTATTTTCATGATGAGTTTTTCAATTCTTTTGCATAAGTCCACTTTACTTCATTTTAAGTAAATTTAACAACATATTGTTTTATCATAATTCTATATGCCTTAATTTAACCTTTTTATCCCCCTTTATTATCCATTTAAATAGCCTTAAAATTCCATAAAATGAAAATTTC
Organism: Populus ilicifolia; assembly: GCA_015708895.1. Classification (NCBI taxonomy): domain Eukaryota; kingdom Viridiplantae; phylum Streptophyta; class Magnoliopsida; order Malpighiales; family Salicaceae; genus Populus; species Populus ilicifolia. The sequence continues at coordinate 16,176 of SRLM01014247.1, forward strand.
CTCACATTAATATATTATTTCAAACATAACACAATTCATTTGACATTTAACAAACCACAATCCTATAAAAATCCTCATAACATTAGGTCGAATAAACTCAAGTTTGAGATTTTTATTTTTGGTTGAATTCCATATTATGATGAGAATTTATATCTTTTTAAAATTCTTTTAATTGACACTTTACCTAAATTTCTTTATACATGTAAATGCATACATACCTAATTTACATAGAAAATGAATTAAAGTCTTATCTCTTATTTCTTCTTCATTTAACTGAATGCCTTCATTCATGGTGAAGGATGGTTCTTTTTTTAATTATTACAAATAAACCCTTGTCCATTCATTTCATATCTATTCTAATCTCATTCAACTCAAATTCCATGGCAATTAAAATAATTAAGCTCATCCTCTCATTTATATATAACATGACTAAAAGATTGATGTCTTCTTCTAAGTGTAGAAATGTTAAAATAATAAATAACTTGACAAAACTAGAATCGAACTACAGGGAGGTTAACTATATAAATTAATAGCAACAACAACAACACTAAGAAAAAAAAAATAAAGAGGACTTTGAGATGTAAGATTAATATGAGAATTAAATAATGATAAAAAAAAATATCAAGGTTAGAGGATCTACTAATGTGCATTTCAAACAAGTATAATATAAATTTTTTTATTACTCAACTAAAAACTACATATAAAGGAGGTTTCAATCAAATGATTTATCCTTATTAGTTCATTATAAATTTTTAATATGATCATATTAATTATCTTATTTAAGTATCACCAAACTTTTAAATATTGTCAGGAATTTATAATGCTAACTTATATTAATAATAAATTAAGTTCCTTTCATATCATAGGTATAGGTTATACCATACAGTTGGCTATGAAAGTGTCAAGCATTTAATGTATCAAATGTTATATAACAAAAACTTAAATTAACTATTTAACAAGTAAGGCATTAAGAATTAATAAGATAAAAAGATAAGACATGTTAATAACAAGTTGTCTTATATATAAATATTGAAGTCTAAAATGATTTTATATTATACTTATATTAATATTATTAGTGAAACTTTTTCACCTTGAGATAATAAACTTAGCTAAATATTTGAAGAAAAGAAACATAAATAAACTAGATAAAAACATAAGTATAGTAAAGGAAATGAAAAGTAAAAATAAGAGATTAAGAAAAATATAACATTATATAAAACTTAATCATTAAAAAAATATAAAGAAAAAAATAAAAAATATAATGTTGATATGAAAACCAAAATGCCATAGACATTTGCCTCTTCAAACTGCAACATCTTTAGCTAAGAAAAATGCTTTTAAAAATATTATTTTGATATGTTTTAAAATAATGATATTTTGATAAACAATCATTATCACTTGTATTCGGGAGCGATAACAGTTGTTTTTTAAAGTATTTTTAATTTCAAAGTATATTAAAATAACTTTTTTTAAAAATTATTTTTGATATTAATATATTAAAATTATCTACAAATATAAAAAAATATTAACTTAAAATAAAAAATTAAATATTTTAAAACGCTTCCAAAACATTATAACTCACAGATCATCTGGCCCGCCTCCAGCACATAAGCAACTTTTCCCACATGAAATAAGTTTTGTTAATTTGAACAAGACATCAAATCATTTGTTGAACGGTAAGGTTCTTTGTCCAGCTTTGGTTTGCCATTGTCAATTGCCAACCTATGAACGGTAAGGTTCTTTCCACCATCCATTGAATTGTGCAAGAGTGGTTTCATCAAATTTCCTATAAAAATAAAAGAGAGGGATTGGACCGTTGCCATTGCGACGCACCTTGTTATGTATTCAAGCCTCAATTATACAGTCGGTGTGTCAACATCAATTCCAAATATTTTTCATCGAACAGACAAAACAGTTGTCAACCGACGGCAAAATCTTTCAAAGATGGTGTGCAGAAGCACCACAGTAGAGGGAGAATATGAACTGCGCAAAAATAGAGCAATTATATGTGAGTTGAAGCGGAAAGTGGTTGAAAATGTAGAGCCTTCATTTATGTCTCTAGTGAATTGATGATCATTCTGAAAAATGATCTACAAAAACAACTGCTTTGAGAGAGGATGGGTGCGCGTGTGATGATTCATCCCGAGTAATTCAGCTTCGAAGTTTTTTCAGTAAAGCTAGCTTTCAAGTAACCCTTTGCGGCAGAAACACGAACTTTCCAGTTGATCCGAGAATCTCTTTCCATTTTCATCAGAAGTTTCTCCATTTTCTCAATATTGGAAGAACCTGCATAAACATTCACCAGGATCTTGAACGCATTTTTGTTGCACCAAATTCCCTTGTCTTCCATCTCCTGCATCAGAATATCTACATGCTCATATTTTCCCATCTTGGAATAGAGGCTGAGCATCAAATTGTAAGACAATGCTTTTGCTAACCCTAGTTCTTTCATTGTCTGCATTATGGCCTCTGCCTTTCCAAATGCTTATGGTCCACAATGTTTAAAAGAGTATCGCAAAGGTGCATTCTCCGATGGTAAGGAAGGCTGTAAAAATATTTATCTGCTTCTTCGAAGCCATGGATTTTAGATGTTAAGTCCAGCTGAACCAACTTGTCTTTGTTCATAGCCTCATCCTTTCTGATATCTAACACAAAAACGGGATACAAGAGTTCCAGTTACAGTCACATTTCTCTCATCAGGTTTCATATAATCAAGTTGATCGACTCCCTCCTGCACCTGGATTCACATCTATAATTCTAATACATCAGTATTTAAAACTAGTGGTATTTTCTTCCTTTCACATCCATATCTGTCCATTTTCATACGGGGTGCCAAAGCATCAGGCCATGTAGATTAGTAAATAGTGCCAACTGTTTCTGCCTTCTCATTTTCATATTCTATTTCGAGATAAATATCAAACCTTTAAGTATATATCAACTAAAAACAAAATCCTCTGTACCTCACAATGGAGCTAAGCACACAAGAAAACCAAAGAGAACCAAGTTTAAGAGAACCACAAGAACAACACTGGGCAGTCATGAATCATGATCAAGACCACCAAAGTACATCATATTCAACCAATCCATAAGAAAGGTTACAGAGAAAAAAATCCAAAACCAGAATGAGCCGAGATATTTCTGGATTTTGAAAAAAAAAAAAACAGACAAAAAACTCAGTTTTCTTGGAACTCAGCAACCAAAAATCACCGCCACCTTCAACTACCAAACGCCAATTGAATTTTCCCTGTGTTTCCCTTTTGAACCAATCAAGTGTTGTAAGACATGCATAATGCAAAATAATGAGATTACATTCGAACAGGTGCATGTCCATCTCTGTTTTTTCTTTTTTCCTTTTTCTTTCATTTTTTAAATATAATTGAAGTGTTCAAGTGTTATAAGACATGCATAATGCAAAATAATGAGTTTATATTCGATCAAGTGCGTGTCTATCTATGTAAGAACAATTAAAAATGATGCTTTGATTTCAAATTTAACGTGGAACAATAAATAATGAGAATTAAAATAAAAAAATTTAAAGAAAAAGTTAAAAAGTAAAAACAAAGAAAAAGAAGAATAGAAATCGGAGATATACAAAGCGTATAAATTTTTCATCAATTATCAAAACTATTTTCTAAAATGATAAAAGAACATATAAATAGTAAACTTTAAAACATCTCGTTATTGAAGTTGATTCATCAAATCAAACTATTTAATATAAATAATTTTAAATAAATAAAATAACAATAAGACAAGTTTGAATAAGCTTAGTTTCTTAATCAAAGTGTAACAGGCTGAGCCATCTTATATCATTTCTGTTCATATACTCGTGTAGTTAATGGTACGGGTCTGGTATACCCATTACCTATTCAAGATATATACCAAAACAATGTCAATTTCATCCATGGCTAATGAACTAGACCTAGAATCCATAAGTGTTCAGCTCTTATACCCAACATACCTAAATACATACAAAATCTTGGAAGAGATTGGTGGGGGAGGTGCTAGTGCCAGAATTCACAAAGCAATATGTGTGCACAACTAGTGGAAGTCAAGTTTGGTTACAATCAATCACTGATCTTGAACAATCTCCAGCCAACTTGGTAAGGAGTAATGACTCTCCATGTTGATCTAAAAAATCTTGCATAAAATGCAAAGCAAAACTATTTCTTCTTTCTTCATTTTGTTCAAAAAACAATTCTCCATGAAGAAATATGGAAATACATGCAGCGATTCCATACAGGATTCAGGTGCAGAAATCCTGCATGGATTTTCTGCACACATTACTCTATTGAGAGATCCCCTGCTATAATTCCTCATTCCATTTATGTCATGATCTCCATAATTTCTGCACCAAATCATGTAAATATATTAAGAAGTAATGACTTGTAATGTATGAAATGTCTATTTAAAGGCACGAACAATATACATCAATATAAGTTCAGTTTTCCTATATGGTATCAGAGCCCTCTATCACTATGACGTCTTTTTCTTCAGTTCAAACAACGTTTTCTGCTTCTTCTCATGAGACTACACTCTCAAAATCACATTTGCCTGATATCTCCATCAAATTGGCTTCAAACAATTATCTTCTGTGGAAAGCACAGGTTCTCCCTATTTTGCGTGGCTATGGACTCCTTGGATATGTGAAGGATGAAGTCCCTTGCCTAGAATCAACTATCATTGATGAGAATGGTGAGTTATAAACAAACCTTACTGCAGCAGTTTGGCTGCACACGGATCAATTGATCCTTGGATGGATCAATAGTTCACTATCTGATGGACCTCTTTCTCAAGTCATCAATAGTAAATCTTCGCATGATGCATGACAAGTGTTAGAGACCCTTTATGGCACTCACACTCGAGATTGCATCCAACAAATCAAAGGCGAACTACAATCTTTGACAAAAGGTACTTCTTCACTGGAAGATTATTTAGAAAAAGCAAAAGCTTTGGCTCTATCTCTCTGTGGTGTAGGTAAACCAATGGATAATGATGAATTCATCATTTGTATTCTTCGGGGATTAGGATCTGAATTTGATCCTATAGTAGCAGCATTAAATGCTAGAGACACTTTTCCATCTCTTGAAGGAATTATTGGCAAACTTCGTGACTTTGAAATTTGAATTCAAGGAGCACGAACAACTGCTCCCTCTATGGTGTTTTATACAAATCATGGCCGCACAAACTCAAAGCCATGGATAAACACCAGCACTCGTGGTCGTAATCATCGCAACTTTTTTGCTAGAAATCCTCCTAACAACACTCCACTATGAGCTAAAGAGACTCGTTTTCCTCGCCAAAATGGAAGCTCTAATGGAACCCGTCAGAAACAAATTTCACATAACAATAATCGTGGGCGTGGTAGCATCACTTGTTTTCGATGTGGAGGACCTAATCACAAAGCAGATGGATGTTTCGCATCTGATGAAGAAGCTGATCAATACAAGGCCTTTGTAGCAATCAAAATTGGTGAAACTGCAAAAGATCCATGGTATTCTGACACTGGAGCAAACCAGCATATGACGTCTAACACAAATGAAGTCCAAGGTATTAGTTCTTATCCTGGAAATGACTCTGTTATGGTTGGAAATAGCCAAGGCTTACCTATTACTAGTACTGGAAACGTTACCATTCCCACTACCAATCTCAAGCTAAAAGATGTTCTTGTGGTTCCTGAAATTAAAAAGAAATTATTATCTGTATCTCAGTTTACAAGAGATAATAACTGTTATTTTTTGTTTTATCCATGAGGTTTTATTCTTAAGGACATAAAGATGAAGCAGGTAATTCTTAAAGGTTCCATGAAGAATGGGTTATATTCGATTGATTTGCAGCAATTCTCTACAATTCTAGTCAGTTTTTTAGCAAATAAAGTGTCCAGCAACCTATGGCATGCACGACTAGGACATCCTCAAGCTAGAATTCTTACAAAGTTATGTTTACCATCTATGGACAAACAAAATGCTTTTTGTGAAAGCTGTGTTTTGGGAAAATCAACTAAGTTACCATTTGAATCTAGAAAATCATATGCTACTACTTTTCTACATACATTACATTCCAATGTCTGGGGTCCTGCTTCTGTGCCATCTTTTGATGGAAACCGATTCTATTTAATTCTTGTTGATGAGTATTCTCGGTATATATGGTTATTTCCCATGCATCGAAAATCTGATGTAGCAATCATATTTCCTTCTTTTCTCAAGCAAATGGAAACACAATTTGATGCACATATTAAAATATTTCAAAGCGATGGAGGCGGTGAGTTTGTTAATCAAAGTCTACAGAATCTTTTCAAAACTAATGGCATCATTTATAGAATTTCATGTCCAGGAACACCAGAACAAAATGGATTAGCCGAACGACGTCATCGACATGTCATAGAAACAGGATTAACTCTACTCTCACATGCTTCTGTTCCAATAAAATTTTGGACTGCAGCATTTCGCACTATAGTGTTCCTAATTAATCGCTTACCAACTTCAGTCTTGGGTTACAAGTCACCGCATGATGTGGTTTTTGGCTCTGCTCCTACTTATGACTCCTTTCAAGTGTTTGGATGTTCCTGTTATCCTTTGCTAGCACCATTTGGTCGTTCAAAATTGAATTTTAAATCCACACGATGTGTCTTTCTTGGTTACTCTACCAATCACAAAGGCTATATCTGTTTTGAGCCACGGACACATCTCTTCTACATATCACGCCATGTGAAATTTAATAAACTCCAGTTTCTTTACAAGTGCATGCAGCCACCCGATACACATGCCTCTTAATTGTTTCAAATTAAGACACTTCCTCGACTCCTCAAAACTGTGGCGGAAAAATCAATTGCCACAGCTCCACAAGTCAATTCTCATGATCCAGCAACAATTGTTCTACATACTGAAACTGCTCAAGACGCTTCAGCATCTCAATCTGCAGCTTCTGCTTCATTATCTTCATTCACTGCAGTAGAAAATCCTGTTCCATCAGTAATTTCTCTTGCATTTGCTCCACCTTCACAACGACAACATCATATGATTACACGCACTAAGATAGGAAAGCTAAAACCCAAGGTCTTTATTTCTTCTCGGCATCCTATCCTTGCCTGTTTTATTGCTGATCTGGTTGCCCAACCACAAGAACCATTCTCAGTTCAACAAGCTCTCTAACATCCACATTGGATTCAAGCAATGCAAACTGAAATGGATGATGCCCTTCACAACAACAAAACCTGGACTTTGCTACCTAGACAAGCCTACATGAATATTATCAGCAGCAAATGGGTGTTTAAAATCAAAACACGATCTGATGGCTCCATTGAAAGATATAAAGCTTTGCTGGTGGCTCGTGGATTTTCACAGCAACCAGGACTTGATTATGATGAAACATTCAGTCCTATTATCAAACCAAGCACCATCCGGCTTATCCTTACCATTAACTTGTCTCACGAATGGTCTATCAAACAACTAGATGTCAGTAATGCCTTCCTTCATAGAAATCTATAAGAATAAGTGTATCTGGCTCAACCTCCAGGTTTTGACGATTCCTCTCATCCAAATTATGTTTGTCACCTTCATAAAGCTTTATATGGGTTGAAGCAGGCTCCTCGTGCATGGTACCTTAAATTCAGTAACTACATTCAACAAATGGGATTTACACGATGCCCCTATGATCAATCCTTATTTTATCTCCACCAAGGCTCAGACATCCTCCTTTTGCTCATTTATGTTGATGACATTCTTTTAACAGGCAACTCCTCTTCACAGATTATCAAGCTTATTGCCTATCTCTCTGCTGTCTTCCATATGAAAGACCTTGTTTACATTCATTATTTTTTAGGACTTCAAATTGCCTGTGATGAGTCTACAATCATAATCACTCAAACACGGTACCTGTAATCTTTTCTTCAGAAGTTTGGTCTTGATGGTGCCAAACCAGTAAGCACTTTACTGGCAGCAGGTTCTTTCATGTCTGCCTCTGATGGTGTTCTCTTAGCTGATCCCTCTCACTATCGTTGTTTGGTTGGTTCTCTGCAATACCTCACACTAATCAGGCCAGATATTTCGTTTGCTGTACATCATGTCTGTAGATTCATGCAGACACATCATGATACTCATCTTATTGCTGTGAAAAGAATTTTTCGGTATCTGAAGGGGACACTCAATGTTGGATTGCATTACATTCGTAATCCTATTCATGAACTTCGTGGCTTTTATGATGCTGATTAGGCTGGCTGTAAAGATGATCGATGTTCCACTACAGGGTTCGCTATCTTTTCAGGCAAAAATTTGATATCCTGGGGTGCTAAGAAACAGGCCACGGTGTCTAGGTCAATAATTGAGGCAGAATATCGCGCCTTAGCTTCCACTACAGCTGAGCTCATGTGATTCGTCCATTTACTCAACACTATTGGCCACTATGTTCCTTCTCCTCAGCTCTATTGTGATAATATTAGTGCCATCCATATGGCTAAAAATCCAGTCTTTCATCATCGTACAAAACACATTGAAATAGATGTTCACTTTGTTCATGAACGAGTTGTAAGTGGTGCTCTTTCCTTGGCTCATATTCCAAGATCCAATCAAGTTGCTGATATTTTTACCAAATCACTTTGTGCTGCAACGTTTACATTGAATCGCGTCAAGCTCTGCCTCGGTCCAGCCCCACCTTGAGCTTGAGGGGGGATGAAGAAATATGGAAATACATGCAGCAATTCCATACAGGATTCAAGAGCAGAAATCCTGCATAGATCTTCTGCACACATTACTCTATTGAGAGATCCCCTGCTATAATTCCTCATTCCATTTATGTCATGATCTCCATAATTTCTGCACCAAATCATGTATATATATTAAGAAGTAATGACCTGTAATGTATGAAATGTCTATTTAAAGGCAGGAACAATATACATCAATATAAGTTCAGTTTTCCTACACTCCATTGCTTCATCACAGAGCTCAAGTACAGTTTCCATGTTCCCTTCTCCGTAGCTTATATCCACAAAAAGTTTTTATATTTCTGCATCAGCAGCCATCCCTTGTCTTCTCATCTCTTCAAATAGTTCTCTAGCCTCTGAAATCTTTTTCTTCTTGAAAAAACCCTTGATGATGGAATTGTAAGAACTAGCTGTGAGATTAAACCCCTTCTTAGCCATATTTTTGGGCAAAAACCATGCTTCTTTCATATTCCTTGCTTTACAATGTCCTTTTATCAAAATATTATAGGTGTTGCTATCAGGCATTACTCCCCGTGCGCGCATTCCCTTATAAATCTCTTTCGTGCCACGCATATTATTTCTAATGCAGTTCTGCTTCATAAGAGAATTGTAGGTGGTGGTGTTTGGCATTATACGCTTCTCCAACATCCATGCTAGTAGCCTCTCACCATCTTCCAGCAGTCCTGACATACAAAACCCATTCATGAGCACATTGAATGTAACAGCTGTGGGTTGAAGTCCTCTATCCAGCATTTCCCGCAGAAGCTCATGAGCCTTAACCATCTCCCCTGTCTTACAATAAGCATCCATTAAAGTGGTAAAAGTAATGGTATCAGGATACATCCCGGCCACCTCCATTTCTTCCATCAACTTTAGTGCTTGCTTGATATTTCCTGATTTACAAAGGCCATTAACAAGTGAGTTATAAGTGCAGATATTCAATTGAAGACCCTTTCCGCACATTTCGTGAAGGAGCTCGTTTGCTGTATCTACCTGCCCAAGCTTACAAAGGCCATCAGCAAGTGCAGTGTATGTGACAACATTTGGAGTCAGCCCAATTTGGACCATCTGGTTGTGAAGGGAAAAGGCCTTTTCCATCTCCCCTGACTTACAATAGCCATCAATAAGTGTTGTATATGTAACTTCATCTGGTTCCACTCCTCTGCTAAACATTTTGTTAAAGACCTTATCTGCTTCCATCATCTTTCCACATCTACAAAGCCCACAAATAACAGCAGTATATGCTATAAAATCAGGAACAATTCTCTCCTTCTCCATTTTATCAAACAACTTGTAAGCAGCTTGCATATTCCCTAACTTGCTGAAACCATCAATTAGAGTTGTGTAGACCACGGTTTCGGGAACTATTCCTTGGTTTATCACCTCCCTCGAGACCCTTTCAGCGTCATCAACTCTACCACTCCTACACAGGAGGAGGATTATGCTGCTGTAGGTATACAAGTTTGGCTTCAATCCCTTCATTTGCATTTCTTGGATGAGCTTCAGCAGCTTTTGCAGCTCCCCACCAAGGCAAGACCATTGATTACAGTACTACAACTTACAGCATCAGGAGCATCGCCTCTAAACTTCATTTGCATGAGCAAACAATGGCTTCTTTTAAATCTTCCTCACCGACATAGACAATTAATAATGATGTTGCGTGATGCAATATTCCAACACTCACCAATTAACATTAACAAAAAATTAATGTGTATTTTTAAAGCATGTAATGTCAAAGTAAGGAATAATCTAGGAAGTTTAGAATTAAATAATAAAAAAATTAAATATATAAATTATAAATAATAATAATAAAGATAGTTTTGAGATGTGATATTGATATAAAAATTAAATAATAATATATTTTTTTGATAAAAAGGACCACTAATAGTATTTTAAATAAATATTGTGTAAATTCTTATTATTTAACTGTAAACCATATACAAAGGAAGTTCCAATTGGATTATAAACTGTTATCATGATTACATTAGTTATCTTATTCGAATAATGTTAATACTTATAAATGTTGTAAGATATTCATGATTATAACTTATATTAATAATAAATCAAGTTTTTTTTATAACACATGTGCTGATTATACTATACAGTTTAAGCTATTAAAGTGCCAAATATTTGTTATATCAAGAGTTATACAATATAATTCTAGATTAATTATTTAACAAGCAAATCATTAAAAATGAATAAGATAACAAATATAAAATATGTTAGTATCAAACATTAAAGTCCATGTTGAATTTATACTATATTTATTCTTATACCATTAGTGTAACATTTTCACCTTGATATAATAAACTTAACTAAACATAATAAAAGAGAGAAACATAAATAAACAGTATAAGAACATAAATAAGATAAAAGTTAACTAAATAAAAAAAATGAAAAGTATAAACAAAAGATTAATATAAGCAAAACTTAAGCATTACAATAAAGAGATAATAAAACTAAGATAATAAAATATGATCTTGATTTGAAAACCAACATGTTTAAATGCATGAAAAATACCTTTTTTTATAGGCAAGTATTGAAAACTATTGATTTGTTGATTACTTGTTGAGTAGGTGACTACATCTTGACTTAGTGACAATCTTTATCTTATTATTTGAATAAACATCAGAATTTGGACAAACTTAAATCATGAAAATTTTATGAAATTATCTTAGCTTTCCAACAAACAAAATTGAGATCATTTGGATTTTTAAAACTCAAGATTTTAGAACTCAAGATATGGGTTGAATACTGAACAGTGTCTAAGCTATAGAACAAATTCAAACTTCTCATTTGATGCTAAGATTTGGACTTCCAAACGGTAGAATTAGGTTTTGGATAATCATGAAAGTCTTAGGCCTATGTCTTAGCTTTCCATCCATATAGAGCATATCCAAATCCAAGATCTACAACTTCATATATAATCGAATGACTGAACAGTGTTCTAGTTTAGACCAAACCAATATCTTTTTTCTAAACTTAGCCCTCTCTTTGTCTTTTTACTTTTAGTAGTTAAACTCATCAATTAATCTCTTAATTTATGTGATAGACTTATATTTAAGATAAACATTTATTATAAATTAAAGGTATCTTATGAAAACATACTTTTATTAAGGAGTTATTGATAGTTCAAGTGCAAAATGATGATATAAAACCTTAATAAAAATGTATTTTAAGTACTATTCACACCCCCCAACCCGTTTATTACTAGTCCCTAATAATCGAAGCGTTAAAATAGAAAAATAACATAGCAAGGCATTCATCATTCAACTTTTATTAATCTATCCAGATAAACAAACTCTCATTAAATTTATATATCTACTCAATACCACTTAGACAAGATATTAATAAATTTTTCTTTTTATGCTCAATATATCATCACATAGTTATGGGGCTTTACTTGGAAGAAAATAAAATTTTTGTTCTAATATTTAAGGTTAATTTCCTAGGGTTGAGATTTATATATATATATATATATATTACCTAAAACACAATGTATCTTTAACCCATGTAATAAGCTTTCGGCTAATGACTCCTAAACTAGTTGGTCTTACGGCATTAGGGGTTGAAACACCCCTATAAGCTTAGTAACTTGGGTTGCAGATATTGATACGCAGATAGTGCAATGTTTGATTGCCTTAAGTTTTTCTCTTCAACCCATGTAACAAATGTTGGGCCAATAGCTCTCAAATCAGTTGACTTTAGGATATTAGGTGTTAAGAACCCCCTCGAGCTTAATTTTTTTGGTTAAGGAGGCTACAAAACTAAATTTATCTATATTTTTATTGTTATTTTTTTTGTTTTCTATTTTTTTTACAAATTATATGCTATCTTTTTTTGTAGTTGTTACCTTTAAGAAAAGAACATAAATAATGTAATAATCCAATATGCAACTCACAATTATATGTTAAAGTATGTGTGTGAAAATGAAGGTTTAAGAATACTTGTTAAATGAGTATATGAGCAAAATTAAATGATAACAATATGAGCATTTGTAAACCTGAATATTTCAAGAAGTATTATGATATGCCTTGTTAAAAATATTTACTAAGATGCATCTGAAAAGTCACTTTAATAAAATAACTCATTTATTTTACCATCTTAGTAACAATAGTTTTGTAAATTATTTATGAAATAAAAAACATATTTAGTTAATTATGTATATATATAAATTACTACCATCCCCCCCCAACCAAAATGAAATATTGTCCTCAATGTCTTAAGGTAAAAAGGTAGAGTATAAAAGACATTACTTGAAACACCAAACACTGACAAACCTGAAACACACTTAAACAAATATAAGAAATAACAAAATAAAATAATATGTTATTAATAAAACCAAAAGACACAAAGATTCACAAACGAATGCTCAAATACAATCTAAGCTTTTTACGGCTTTTTTTAGTTGACCAATTTATACGACTTATGGAGGGATTAATTACAGGAATGAAATATTATAGTTAGTCAATTAATTGTTCAGGAGTAGCAGCAAAGATTATGATTTAATTATGATTTGTTGTACTAAAGATATTAAAAATTCTTGTTTCACAGGATGATCAAGAGAAGACAACAACTTATCATAAAAACCATTAACATTTAATAGACTTATGGGTTTATGGTGAATGTGCAGTTGGACCTAATAGAAAATATAAAAGATCTCTTGCAATGTGCCTAGACTACTTGGTAAAGTAATGAGACATCAATATGTTTAAACATTGCATTCATTCTATCAGACATTTTGGAGACTTACAGAGACTTATAGTTCCTTTCAATTGTTTTTTTAGTGATGTCCCTAATTGATAAAGCTTTGGGGATGAACCCAAAATTTAACTACCTCTTAAAAATATAGTTATTGACACTCCCTTTATTAATCTAAGGCTGCTTCCTCATACACTAAATGAATCTTTTTTTCTGCTAGTAATTGAATAAGATAATTTACTGGTTCTAAAAACTCTATTTCCTTCCTAGGACTAGATGCACCAAAAATGCAAATATTTCTTATGTGATGACTTGAGAAACTTGTCATTTTTACACACTTTTATATTTGTTAAATGTATGGGTTGAGTTAAAATGAAGAAAAAAAAAGAAAATATTTTATAAATGAGAAGCTGAAAATGCGATTATACAACCTATATATAGGCCAACTAGAGTCTCACTCTTTTTTTTTTATATATATATATATAATAACATGTGTATGTACAGATAGTTGTGATTGTGACTCACATCTTTCTTTGGTTTTATATCCAAGAACAGTTTAAATGCCTTTTATAGGTCGAAGATAGGCTTCCCATTTAGTTTTATTAAAAACTGGCAAATAAGGTCTTTTATAGTCAAATTCCCAAGACTAAGTCTATCATGTTCTTATAGAATTGTGGCCATAAATCATGTATTGGACAATACACATCTCTACTAGAATGCGTCTCATAAGTCAATAGAAGATTATCTAAAGACCCTTTACTTAGGTCATCCTTAATGAATTGTATTTTATCTTCGCGAGTTATACATACCATTATAGATACCATTCCTACAAAAAGACATGTTGCATTATAAGTCTATCTTGCACATCTATGACAGACTTTTAATCATTTACATAATATTTTTTTACAAAAGTGTTTTTACATGTTTCAAACATGTGTGAAATGAGAGAATTGGAGGACTCACCTAAAATTGGATGATTAGTACTTAAAAGTGTATTTTTATCAAGGTTTTATATCATCATTTTACACTTGAAGTATTAATAACTCCTTAACTAAAACATGTTTTATAATAACATAATTAATAATACAACATACCTTTAATTTGTGATAAATGTTTATTTTAAATGCAGGCCTATCACATAAATAAAAAGATTGATTGATGAGTTTAAGAATTGAAGTTGAAAGGACAAAACGATAGCCAAACATAGAAAAGAGATGCTGGTGCAGTCCAAACTGAAACACTATTCGGTAATTGGGTCATATTTGCAACTGTAGATCTCGGATTTAGATCCATTTTATATGGATAAAAAGGTAAGACATAGGCCTACAACTTTTATAGGAGTTCAAGATTTTAAAAGGCCATTTTCAAGTCCAAAATGTAGCAACAACAAAGAAGTCTGAATCTGTCCTGCAGCCCGAACAATTTTCAGTATTTGACCCATATCTAGAGTCTTAGAACTCCAAATGACCTTAATTTTTTTTCTTTAAAAAGTTAGGATAATTTTCTATAACTTGCATTTTCAAGTGGTTCTAATTCTAACGTTATCAATGATGTTTTGAGTAGATAATAGAAGATAAGGATTGTCACCAAGTAAAGAGTTGGTCACCCACTCTTCAATTAGTCATCAAATCAATAGTTCTTAATTCTGGGATATAAAAGGAGGTATTTTCCATGCATTTAGGCATCTTGGTTTCCAGATCAAGATCATGTTTTTGCTTTCTCTCTTTGTATTTCTTTTGCTTTCATTAATATCAAGTTTATGCCTTTCATTTTCTTTTCTTTACTTAATTTACTTTCATCTTAGTTATGTTCTTATTTTGTTTATTTATTTTTCTTTCATTCATTATGTTTAGTTAAGTTTATTATGTCATGGTGAAAAGGTTACACTAATGGTGTAAGAATAAGTATAGTGTAAACTCAACATGGACTTTAATGTTTGATACTAAAATGTTTTATATTTGTTATTTTGTTCACTTTTAATACTTTGCTTGTTAAATGACTAATCTAGATTTATGTTATGTAACACTTAGTACAACAAATACTTGGCACTTTCATAGCCCATACTGTATGTATGGTATAACCAACAGTTAAGCTATGAAAGGAATTTAATTTGTTGTTAACATAAGTTATAATTATGAATGCCTGACAACATTTACAATTATTAGCATTAATCGAATAAGGTAACTAATGTAATCATGTTAATAATTTATAATCTTATTGGAACCTCCTTTGTGTTTGGTTTCCAATTAAATAATAAGAGTTTGTTTGACATACCATTAATGGATCCTCTAATCTTGATATTTATTATTATTATTGTTTAATCTTTATGTTAATCTTCCATCTCAAAGTTCTCATCAACTTCTTCTTCTTTTTATTCTTCTTCTACTACTACTACTTCTACTACTATTATTATTAGTAGTAGTATTATTACTACTAATATTGTTGTTATTATATTATTATTATTTATAATTTATACAATTAACCTCCCTGTGATCCGACCCCGGTCTTGCCATGTCATTTATTACTTCGATACTCATGCACTTAGAAGAAGACATCAATCTTTTGGTTTTGTCATTAGACCTCTTTTGGTTTTTTCATTGGACCTCTCTTTTAATTAATCAACAAATATCTTCAGGAATTTCATGATTCATTAACAACCTCAATCTTGTATATCTAGCATGGTAAATTTTTGTAATTGCATTTTAAAGCAGAGTTAGAAAATACTTTTTTAATTTTTCAAAAGTGGTGTCCATTTTCAAATTGGAATTGGAGAAGAGATTCAAAGAAGTGAGAAAGAGTAAAGAATTAAATAAATATATACACAAATATTAGTTATTATAGAAAATTGAAAGAATCAATTTAAGTCACGCAGTACCGTTATCTGACATTTGACTAGGGTGGGAGAGACTAGCAAAACAAAAGCTACACCAAAGTGAAAGATAAAAAAAAATATGAGAAAAAGAAAAATCAATCTTTATATACAAGATCACTCAATTCAATAGAGTCATTTTCAAGTGAAAAATTATCAAAGTAAACTTTCAAACAATGTCCATTTATCTTGAAAACAATATCATTCTTTGTATTCCCGATATCACAAACCCATTCTTTCAAACAATGTCCATTTTCACAATAAAAGGACCATTCCTTGATGATCTTAGTTTTTCAGGAAATAAATGGAGTCGCGAATTATAAAGTAAGAATTACTGACCAATATGAATTTTTTTTAGTATTTTTTTTATTATGAAAATCTTTTATTCTTGCTTTATGAATTCTTGAATTTTCATGTGCATCATTTCTTATTTCATTAAGCTCATTTATTTGTAATTTTTGTGGTTGACTAGCATCATCAATGTTTGAATTGAAAGCTTTAATAACCTAATAAGCTTTATCTTCGAGTTACATAGGCAAGTGACAAGGTTTTTCATATAATAGTCTATAAGGTAATATATTTAATGATGTTTTATAAGCAGTTTGATCAGCCCAAAGTACATCATTAAGTCTTAAAGACCAGTCTTTCCTATTAGGGTTCACTGTTATCTCCAAGATATGTTTGATTTCTGACACGATTAAAAGATTGAAGAAATAAATAACCTGGTAAGATCGGGGTCAAACTACAGGGAGGTTAATTGTATAAATTATAGATAACAATAATACAATAATAACAATAACAACAATAATAGTAACAATAAAAATTTACATGACCAAAAGATTGATTTTTTTTTCAAGTGTAGGAGTGCCAAAGTAATAACCCTGCAAAACCGAGATCAAACTATAGGGAGGTTAATTGTATAAATTATATATAACAATAATACAAAAACAACAATAACAACAACTATAGTAACAATAATAATAGTAACAATAGCAATAATAGTAGTAGTGGTGGTGGTAATAGTAAAGAAGAAGAAGTTGATGAGAACTTTGAGATGAAAGATTAATATAAAGATCAAACAATGATAACAATAAATATCAAGGTTAGAGGATCCACTAATGGTATGTCAAACAAATATAGTATAAACTTTTATTATTGAATTGAAAACCACACACAAAAGAGGTTCCAAACAGATTATAAATTATTAACATTATTACATTAGTTATCTTATTCGATTAATGCTAATACTTATAAATCTCATCAGGTATTCATGATTATAACTTATGTTAACAACAAATCAAGTTCCTTTCATAGTTCAGGTATAGATTATACCATATAGTATGAGCTATAAAAGTGTCAAGCATTTGTTGTATCAAGTGGTATATAACATAAATCTAGATTAGTTATTTAACAAGTATTAAATAGTGAACAAGATAACAAATACAAAACATATTAATATCAAACATTAAAGTCCATATCAAGTTTATGCTATACTTATTCTTACACCATAAGTGTAACCTTTTCACCTTGATATAATAAACTTAGCTAAACATAATGAAAGAAAGAAAAATAAATAAACAAAATAAGAAAATAAATAAGATAAAAGTTTACAAAGTAAAGGAAAGGAATTGAAAGGCATAAACTTGATATTAATAAAAGCAAAACTTAAGCATTACAAAAATACAAAGAGAGAAAGCAAGATCATGATCTTGATCTGGAAACCAAGATGCCTAAATGCACGGTAAATGCCTTCTTTTTAAGGCTAAAATTAGGAACTATTGATTTGATGACTAATTGATGAGTAAGTGGTCAACTCTTGACTTGGTGACAATCCTTATCTTCTCTTGTCTGCCCAAAATATCATTGAAAATGTCAAATTTGGAACCACTTAAAATATGAAAGTTGTAGGAAATTATCTCTGCATTCCAAGAAAAAGAAATGGGGGTCATTTGGACTTCTAGAACTCCAAAATGGGACAAACACCGAATAGTGCTCAAGCTGGAGGACAGATTTAGACTTTTTTATTGTTGCTACAATTTGCACTTGAAAATGACTTTTTTAAATCTTAGGCTCTATGTGAAATTGTAGGCTTATGTCTTACCTTTCCATCCATATGAAGAAGACCTAAATCTGAGATCTACAGCTTTATATATGACCCAAATACCAAATGGAGTTCCGATTTGGACTACACTGACATCTTTTTTCTATGTTTGGCCATCTCTTTGTCCTTCTAATTTTAATTCTTAAACTTATCAATCAATCCTTTCATTTATGTGATAGGTCTATATTTAAAATAAAAATTACCATAAATTAAAGGTATCTTATAGTATTAGATATGTTATTATAAAACATGTTTTAGTTAAGGAGTTATTGATACTTCAAGTGCAAAATAATGATATAAAACCTTGATAAAAATATACTTTTAAGTACTAATCACACTCTCTCAACCAGCTTATTACTAGTCACTAGTAATCAAAGCATTAAAATAGAAAAGCAATTTGTAAATTCCACAAAGCAAGGTATTCATCATTCAACTTCCATTAATCTATTTAGATAAACAAACTCTCATTAAATTTATATATCTACTTAATAACTCTTAAACAAGATATTAATAAACCTTTCTTTTGTGCTTAATATATCAACACATAGTTATGAGACTTTACTTGGAAGAAAACAAAATTCTTGTTCTAATATTTAAGATTAAATTCATTAGGTTAGGTTTTTTTTTTCTTTTATATATATATATATATATATGTAACTTAAAACACAATGCATCTTTAACTCATATAACGAGCTTTCAGTTAATAACTCCCAAACCAGTTGGTCTTAGGGCATTAGGTGTTAAGAATCCCTAATGAGCTTAGTATATTTTATTTAGGATGCGTCTCAAGAGTTAATAGAAGATTATCTAAAGACTCCTTACTCAAGCTATCCTTAATGAATTATATTTTATCTTTATAGTTTATAGATACCATTTCTAAAGAACAACATTGTGTATTACAAGTCGATCTAACACATCGATGACATTTTAGTCATTTTGCACGATGTTTCTTTGCAAAAGTTTACTTGTTCCAAGCATATGTGAAATGAAAGAATTAGAGGACTCATTTGATAATCGGACCTTTACTTCAATCATTCAATGAATATCTTCAGAAATTCCATGATTCATTAACAACCTCAATCTTGCTCATCTAACATGATATATTTTTGTAATCATATTATGAGGCAAAGTAGGAAAATAATTTTTAATTTTCAAGATTAGTGCCCATTTTCAAATAAGAATTGGAAGAGAGATTCAAAGAATTGCACAAATATATACACATATATCAGTTATTATGGGAACTAAAATAACCGACTTAAGTCACGGAGTACCATTGTCCGCCATTTGATTAGGGTGAGAGAAACTAGCAAAAATCACTCAAAAAGAAAACAAAAGAAATGTGAGAAAAAAAATCAATATTTATATACATGATCACCCAATCAATAAAGCCATTTTCAACTAAAAAGTTATCAAAGTAAACTTTTAAACGATGTCCATTTACCTTAAAAACATAGCTATTTTTTGGATTCTCGATATCACAAACCCTATATGGATACACATGTTTCATAAGAAAAGATCGCTCTATCTTGATCTTAGTTTTTCAGGAAATACATGTAGTCGAGAATTATAAAGCAAGACTTTTTGACCAACATTGAATTTTTTTCTCAGTATTTTCTTGTCATGAAACTCTTTGATTCTTACTTTATGAATTCTTGAATTTTCATATGCATCATTTCTTATTTCCTCAAGCTCATTTATTTTTAATTTTCATAGTTGACTAGCATCATTAAGATTTGAATTGAAAGCTTTAATAGCCCAATAAGCTTTATGTTCAAGTTCGACAGGCAAGTGACAAGGTTTTTCATAGACTAGTTTGTAAGATGACACATCTAATGATGTTTTATAAGTAGTTCGATAAGCCTAAAGTGCATCATTAAGTCTTAAATACCAGTCTTTTTTATTAGGGTTCACTATTTTCTCTAAGATGTGTTCAATCTTCGTATTAGTAAGCTCTACTTGTCCACTTGTTTAAGAGTGATAAGGGGTGGAAACTTTATGTATAATTTCATATTTCTTCATTAAAGACTCAAATGGCTTGTTATAGAAATGTGTTCCACCATCACTTATCATGGCTCTTGGGATTCCAAATCGACTCAAAATATGTTCTTTAAAAAACTTTATCATTATTTTGTGATCATTGTTTCGACTTAGAATTGCCTCTATCCATTTTGAAACATAATCTATTGCTACTTATATGTACAAGAAACCAAATGATGGAGAAAATGGACCCATGAAATCTATACCCCAACAATCAAAGATCTCAATGATAAAAATAGGATTTAAAGGCATCATGTGATGTTTTGAAATAAATCCCAACTTTTGATAATTTTTACAAGTCTTATAGAATACATGTGAGTCCTTGAATATGGTAAACCAGTAAAATTCACTTTGTAAGATTGTTGCAGTTGTCTTTTTTGATAAGTAATGGCCTCCACATGCCTCAGAACGATAAAATTTAATGACACTATTTACCTCATTGTCGAGAATACATCTTCAAAATATTTAATCAGAACAATATTTGAATACATATGGGTCACCCTAATAAAAGTTCTTCACTTCATTCAAGAACTTTCTTTTATCTTGGGTACACCAATTAGCTGGCAATTTTCTTGAAACAAGAAAATTAACAATATTAGTAAACGAAGGCATTATAAAGATAGAAAGTAAAGATTCATCTAGAAAGTAGTCATCGATTGGTATGATGTTAGTTTTTGAATATGTTGTCAATCTTGATAAATAATTTGCGACAATATTTTTTATGCCCTTCTTATCTTTGATTATGATATCAAATTCTTAAAGTAACAAAATACACCACACCAATCTAGCCTAAAATTCTTTTTTAGAAAGAAGATATTTCAATGCTATATGATCACTAAAAACAACAATAGGTGAGCCAACAAGATAACACCTAAATTTTTCACATGTAAATACTATTGTAAGTAATTTTTTTTTCAGTGGTGGTGTAATTCATTTGAGCACGATTTAAATTTTTACTTGCATAGTAGATCACATAAGGTTTCTTATCTTTTCTTTGTCCCAAAACAGCACCTACAACATAATCACTAGTATCACACATTATTTTAAAAGGTAATGACCAATCAGGAGGTTGAATGGCAGGAGCACAAGTAAGCAAGTTTTTAAGTTTAACAAAGGCTTCTTCACAATGTTCAGTCCATTTAAAATTATTATCTTTTGTTAGAAGGTTACTTAAGGGCTTATATATTACACTAAAATCTTTGATAAACCTTATATAAAAACCAACTTGTCCTAAGAATGATCTAACATCTTTAATAGATTTTGGTGTTGGTAAGTTAGCAATTAACTTGATTTTAGATTTATCAACCTGAATTCCTTTTGATGAAACAATATAACCATGAACAATGTCGTTTATTACCATAAATTGATATTTTTTCCAATTCAGTACAAGATTCTTCTCTTCATACTTGCTCAAAACCTTTTTTAAGTTAGTCAAACAATCATTGAATGAATCGCTAAAAACAAAAAAATCATTTATGAAAATCTCAAAAAATATTCAACTATATCACTAAATATACTAAGCATGCATTTTTGAAATGTGGCTGGTGCATTACATAATCTTAAAGGCATCTTTCGATGTGCAAAAGTACCAAATAGACATATGAAAGTAGTCTTCTCTTACTCTTTCAATGCAATTTCAATTTGGTTGTAACCTGAATAACCATCTAAGAAATAATAAAATTCATAACTTGCAACTCTTTTTAGGATTTGATCCATGAAAGGTAAAGAAAAATGATCTTTTCTAGTCATTGAATTAAATTTCCTATAGTCAATACATATATGCCAACCAGTAACAGTCCTAGTGGGAATTAACTCATTGTTCTCATTTGTTATCACAGTGACTCAAGACTTCTTGGGTATAACTTAGGTAGGACTTACCTATTTGCTGTCAGAAATAGGATAAATGATTCTATTATTTAGAAGTTTAATGACTTTATTTTTCGCTACTTCTTTCATATTAGGATTGAACCTTCATTGCATTTTCATAGAGAGTTTAGCATTTTCCTCCAAATAAATTCTATGTGTACAAATCAAAGGACCAATTCCTTTATGTCAACTATGATCTATCCTAATGCATTTTTGTGTATTTTCAGAGTTTGTAATAACTTAACTTCTTGATGTAGATTAAGTTTGGAAGAGATTATTACCGGAAAAGTTTTATTTTCTCTAAAAAATGAGTATTTAAGATTGAATGACAACAACCTCAAATCAGGTTTGGGTGGTTAAACATTTGAAGGTATGAACTTAATTGATCGTGGTGGCAATTTCTAAATTTATGGTCTTTAATTACTTGCTTTTGATTCTTCCTGAAAATAAATCATTTGTGAATCATCAATTTCACTAGAAGTGGTTTGAAATTGATAATGAATTAATTTTTCATTAAAGTCCACTTCTTGTAAATCATTATCATTTCAAGGTTGCTTGCAAATATTGAAAATATTCCTCTCTAATGTCATGTTTTCAAATGATAACTTTATAAGTACATTTCTCATAATGTTCAAAAATGGGTTTTTCAATAACCTTACCACTTCAAAGAGTAGTGATTGATTTGACTTGATCCATGTGTTGGCTGCTGAAACTACTGCATTTGTATTGTAGTGCCCTTTAGGATTTTGTTATGGTTGAGATGGAAACTTACTTTCTTTTAAAAACTAAGAGCATATGTCAATTTTGTAAAAGTATCTTTAAAATTTGTCATACTTTGAGCAAGTTGAGTATTAATTGTCTCTTGCTTTTCAATGAATGCATACAATGTTTCCTTAAGATTTCTTCTATGAGGTGGAGCATAAGGAGGTACATATCCATGAAAATTTTAGAAATTATGGTGTGCTTGAAATGGTGGTTATGAAGTTTGTACATTGTTATTATCACTTTTTCAACTAAAATTTAGGTGATTTCTTCAACTAGGATTATATGTTTGTGAGTATGGGTTATGGTTGGCCCTTTGAAAACTATTTAAAGCATGAGCTTGTTTATGGAGATATTCTTTAAAAGAAGGCAAGGTTTGACATTTATTGGTTGAGTGCTTATTTGTTTCACATATTTGACACATAATGTTTTCAACAAATTTTAATTAACCACTCTTTTTCAATTCTAATGTCTCGACTTTTCTAGCTAAAGATGCAAACTTAACTTGGAGGTTATGATGTTCCTTAAGGTTGTACATAGCTCCACTAGATGTATAAGGTTAAGTTTTACTCAATGCCTTATAAGTATCCGCGGTGTCTTAATTTTGAGCATTTTCATCTAACAAGTCTAAGTACTCCATTGCTTCATCAAGATCTTTATCTTCAAAAATTCCATTGCACATCAATTCAATCATTTGTCTATCTCTAGGTGTTAAGCCTTTATAAAAATGTGAAACCAATCTTCATGTTTCAAAACTATGATGAGGGCAAGTATTAAGCATGTCTTGATATCTATCCTAGCATTGGTAAAATATTTCTCCTGGTTTTTAAGTGAAAGTGGTAATTTATCTTTTAAAAAAGCTTGTTTTATGAGAAAGGAAAAACTTCTTTGAAAATTGTTGTTGCATTTCATCCCAAACATGAATGGATCCAAGTCTCAAATTTTATAGTGATATTTTAACTTTATCTTTTAATGAAAAAAAAACTTTAATTTGATAGTGTTCATGCTATAATTTGAGTCATTATAGGTGTTACAAACCTCCTTAAATTCTCTTAAATATGAATTTTCTAGATTTAAGCTATAAAAAGAAGGTAAAAGTTGAATAATATCTGGCTTAAAATTAAAATGGGATGCATTAAGGGGGGAACTATACATGAGGCTGCACTTATTCTTGTGGGATTCATGTGGTCTCTATGTGTTCTAACACGATTATTCTCATTATGAAGTGAGTGGTTATCATCTTCGGCCATATTTTCTAAAAATAATGAGGATACTCTACAAAGTCTACCACTTAATGTATGTGACCACACTCTCATACACGTGTAAGGATAGAATAAAAGGAAGAAGAAAACAAAAGATGAAGAAACAAAACAAAAGAAACAAAGTTAGATACAAGAAAAGTGAAAAGAAAAAATAAAATAAATACTATAATTTGTACAAGAATTTACCTTCCCGATAATGGCACCAAAAACTTGACACGACCAAAAAATTGATATCTTCCTCCATGTGTAGGAGTGTCGAAGTAATAAATAACCTAGCAATACCAAAATTGAACCATAGAGAGCTTAATTGTATAAATTATAAATAACAACAATCCAACAACAACAACAATAGTAGTAGTAGTAGTAGTAATACTAATAATTATAATAGAAGAAAAAGAAGAAGTTGGTGAGAACTTTGAGATGGAAGATCAATGTGAGCACTAAACAATGATAACAACAAATATCAAGGTTAGAAGATCCATTAATGGCATTTCAAATACGTATAGTACAAACTCTTATTATTCACTTAGAAACCACACATAAAAAAGGGTTCCAATCAAATTATAAATTGTAAACATAATTATATTAGTTATCTTATTCGAATAATGCTAATACTTGTAAATGTTGTCAGATATTCAGGATTATAACTTATGTTAACAACAAATCAAGTTCTTTTCATAGCACAAGTGTCGATTATACCATATAGTTTATGCTATGAAAGTGTCATGCATTTGTTGTACTAGGTGTTATACAACATAAATCTAGATTAGTCATTTAACAAGCAAAGTATTAAAGAATGAATAAGAAAACAAATACAAAACAAGTTAATATCAAACATTAAAGTACATGTTGAGTTTACACTATACTTATTCTTATATCATTAGTGTAACCTTTTCACCTTAATATAATAAACTTAATTAAACATAATAAAATAGAGAAACATAAATAAACTAGATAAGAACATGAATAAGATAAAAGTTAAATAAGTAAATGAAAGGAATTGAAAGGCATAAACAAAATATTAATAAAATCAAAACTTAAGCATTATAAAAATACAAAGAGAGAAAGCAAAAACATGATCTTGATTTGAAAACCAAGATACCTAAATGCATGGAAAATGCCTCCTTTTATAGGCCAAAATTAGGAACTATTGATTTAATGACTAATTGGTGAGTAGGTGACTAACTTTTGACTTGGTAACAATTCTTATCTTATTTTGTCTACCGAAAACATCATTGATAACATCAGAATTGGAACCACTTAAAAACATGAAAGTTCTAGAAAATTGTCTTTGCTTTTCATGAAAAAACAATTGAGGACATTTGAACTTTTAAAACTCCAGATATAAACCAAACACAAAATAGTATTCGAGTTGCAAGACAGATTCAAACTTTTTAATACTTCAAGTGCAAAGTGATAATATAAAACTATGACAAAAATACACTTTAAGTATTAATCACATGCCTTTTTGTGTTGCATGTAACTGATGTCAATAACTTGTTAACCTCACTAGGTATAATATGATGCCCCTTGACCCTATTCTTGTTTTGAAAATATTTGATTATTGGGAGATTGATTTCATGGGACCTTTTCCAAGTTCATATGGCTACCAATTCATCCTTGTAGCTATTGATTATATGTCTATATAGGTGGAGGCCATTACATCTTGAACCAGTAACCATCGAGTTGTGGTCAAATTCTTGAAAGAAAATATTCTCTCATTTTAGCATACCTCAAGCTATGATTAATGATGAGGGAAAGCATTTTTGTAATAAGTCCATTGGGATGTTAATGAGAAAATATGGTGTAATTCACAAGATCAGTACTTCTTATCACCCACAAACTAGTGGCTAAGCTAAGTTGGCAAATAGAGATATTAAGAACATTTGAGAGAAAATAGTCAATCCAAATCGTAAAGATTGGTTCTTACGATAAGTTAATGCTTTGTAGGCATATTGCACTACTTACAAAACCTCTTTAGGAATGTCTTTTTATAGGCTAATTTATGGAAAGCCTTGTCATCTCCTTATTGACATTAAGCATGATACATATTGGGTCATCCTATAATTCAATGACAATGAAATCAATGTTGGAAAAAATAAAAACCTTTAATTGGATGAATTAGAGGAGCTGAGAAATGATACATTTGAAAATGCAAAAAATTCAAAACACAAGATGAAAACTTCACATGATAAACATATTCTTAGAAAATCCTTTCATGTTATCAAAAGGTCAAAATGAATTGGTCCATTTGTGATTAAAATCCATCTCTGAGTATGGTGCGTTTGAGGTAGAAAATTCTAAGAATGAGAATGTTTTAAAAGTAAATAGTCATTGATTGAAACCTTATTTTGAAAACTTTATGGATGAAGTTGAGAAAGATCCAATATCATTGTAGTATCATAAGCAATGAGTTTTTTTCCTTTTTCTTTTATTCTTCCAACTCTTATATTTACTTGTTCATATATTAGGGATAATGCATTATTTTAAGTTGAGGGGTGTGAGGTTCTTTATTTTCAAAAAAAAAATAAATTGATGTTTTCTTTAGTTGTGATGCGTAGGTTAAAAAAAATAAAGCAAGAAATTAGCTCATGTTTAATTCAATCAGACATTCATCCTTGAAAAAAAAAAGGAATAATAGTTTTCTAATCTTTATTATTTTCTTCTCTTTTCTTTTCTTTTTTACATTGAGGATAATATAAAAATTAATTTTAGATATTTGATTATCTTGAATTCTTAAGATGGTCATGCTTGTTTGAAAAAAAAAAAAACTTGTATTCATATGTGAATAAGACTTATTTAGGATCAACATTACATTTTTGGATTCATTATTGTATTGTATATTACATGCTTTAAAACGGGATATATAATATCTTATAAAGCAAGATATAACATTTATTTTTCTTTAAGATTATTTAAGTACATCTTTCCTTGTAAAAGTTGTATGAGTTGTGTGATTATGCATAAAAGAGTGTGATGCTTTATTAATGATAATCCCTTTCGATCTAGTCCTAAACAAGGTTTGAGTTAATAAAGCAATAATTATGAGACAATCAAATAGATAAATGTGTTTGAAATTATATTTACTCCAATGTTTTGAGTTACTTAATAACTAGGAGTATTCATCACACATATCTTTATATCAAATGACAGCTTGAAATATGAGCATGCAAAAGTACTTTTTGTTTGTGACTTTACGAGTAACTGGGTGCATTCATCACAAATATTTGTATTCACATCAAAAGTGAAGTGACCACATAAAGAAAAAGAATAAATAATATTTTTTAAAAAATAAAAGAAAAAAAATATAAATATTTCTCTAGTTTACTACCTTGTTTATAGTAGTAATAAGAGAAGATTACAAGTCAAATTTTTGCATGAATCAATTATGTTGGTTGCATGATAAATACGATTGAATTTAGAATTTTGTACAAATATTTGATTTAGAGAATGTGAGTATGTTTATTTTTCTTTATTTGTTATTGTGTATACAGTAAGTTGAAGATACCAATGTTTGCATGATAAGTCCTTCAACTGTAATAAGTCAACACTAGTTATGGTTATTATTATTCTTTTTATTTCAAAGGTTTTATGTTTTATTTTGCTTGAGGGTTAGTAAAATCTAAGTTGGGAAGTCCAATTATGCATTAAAAGTATTATTAAGTCTCTTATGTTATATTTGTATTTATTATTTTTATTTGGGTTTTTTATAATAATTTATGTGCTTTTTAGTAATAAAATTTCTTTTAATGTTTTAATGGGTTTTTGGATCTTAAATGGATTATATTAGAAAATTTAATGTCGAAATTCAGAACAAAGAATTGAAGAGAAATTTAGTTAGAGTTTGAAGCAAATTTTGGTTCAAATAAGTGCTTCAAATTTGCTCTAAAAATCAATTTTATTACAATTCATAAAAAGATTGTCATACGATCTATTTAAAGCCCAACCTTGTCTTATATTATGTGCAAACTCCAACCATTAAACACTCAAAGTTTCAATGTCAATCTTAGCCTAAATAATAGGTATATTTGTATCCTTATATGATGCTTAAATTCAGCCCTAAATTGACCTCTAAATTAGCCTAAGCACAATCCATGATTTTACATGTTCACATACCAAATATTTGATTTATTTTGGGTAATATATTAATACAAGAGAGTAAGTACATGGATAGAAAGCTGAAGGGGACATTTATATTATTTTGGGTTAAAAATAAAGAAGAGACAACTCATAAAAGAGAAAGAAAAACATGCACCAAAATAGTTTCTAAGCTGGTCTGATTTGATTTTTCAGAATACTTTTCAGTGTTTTGCTTATGACTTTAACTCGAGTGTCCAAATGAGCTGTTTTTTCATGACATGGAAAGCTAATAGAATTTCTTATAAAAATATATATAACAACCATCTCTAAAAAAGCTTTTATGAGGGTTCAAATTGCTGTTTAAAGTTAGCATCATATTTGTGTTGGAATTTTTACTAAAATTAGGTTGTGTTCTTCTTTGTATATTTCAGTTATTTAGTTTGTAAAACTTATTATTTCAATTTGATTCAAGTTATTTCATGTTCATTAAAGTGTTCTTATATATAATCATGGTTGGCTAATCTTTTGTTTAAATCCAAATCAAGGATAATGGTGATTGAGGTGAGTTCTTTACGATATGAATGAATCTTGATGTTTATCTTCTCATTTTCTTCATGAATGTTTTATTATTGTAAAGAAATTTTAGAAATCATTTTGATAATGTTATAATCTTGAATTTTTATATACAAACTTTAGTTTTAATATAGAGATCACTTGATTTAATGTTTTATTTAATATGAAAGTACTTGTTTATTCTTATGCAATAATCTTCATCTTTTTAAACTTCATTATAATATCTTCAGATCTAATATCATCATCATTGATATTAGGTTGAGTTATCTTATATATCTTGAAGGAATCACCAATACATCACCATTAAAATTGATTTGGACCAAGATTTACTTTTTCTTGTCATTTCATGTTTTCATCTTTGAAACAAATCCATCAATCATTTTCAACCAAGTTATTGTTAATTCAATTTCTCTTGAGTTTTTTTTGTTACCTAGCTTAATTTCCAGATCTTGCTCTCTGTGGATATGACCTCAATCTTATGAGTTAATTGTTACATCGCACACTCGTGCACTTGCGAGTTAAAATAAACTAATCATAAAAAGTGGTCAAGCAAGAATATAAATAAGATAAAAGTTAACTAAGTAAAGAAAAAAAATAAAAACATAAACAAGATATTAATATAAGAAAAACCTAAGCATTATAATAAAGAGAGAGCAAACACATGATTTTGATATGAAAACCAAGATGTCTAAATGCATGACAAATGCCTCTTTTATATATCAAAATTAGAAACTATTAATTTATTAACTAATTATTGAGTGGATAACAATATCTTAACTTAATGACAATCCTTATTTTCTTGTCTAAACGAAATATCATTGCTTACATTAGAATTTGGATAGACTTAAATCATGAAAGTTCTAGGAAATTATCTCATCTTTCTAACAATAAAAAAAATTAAGGTTATTTGGATTTCTAGAACTCGAGATATAAGATGATCACTAAACAATGTCTAAGTTATAGGACAAATTCAGATTTCTCTTTTAATACTAAGATTTGGACTTCCAAACGACAAAAATTGAGTTTTAATCATGAAAGTTTTAAATCTATGTCTTAGCTTTCCATCCATATAGAGTAGATTTATATCTAAGTTCTACAACTCCAGATATAACCCATTGACTGAACAGTGTTTCAGTTTAGATTAAACCAACATTTCTTTTCTAAGTTTAGCCCTCTCATTATCTTTTCACTTTCAATAGTTAAAACTCATCAATCAATCCCTTAATTTATATGATAGACTTGTATTTAAAATAAACATTTACCATAAATTAAAGATATTTTATGGTATCAAACTTGTCATTATAAAATATATTTTAGTTAAGAAGTTATTAATACTTCAAGTGCAGAATAATGATATAAAACATTGATAAAAATATATTTTTAAATACTAATCAGCAACATGAGAAAATTCATTGAATTTCTTTATAGAAATCCAAAGCTCATTAAAATTGTCTAATAGGCATCTAAGATATAAGTTACAAGAATTTGTAAAGATAACCACTCCATAATACAATAACTTGTAAAAAAAAACTTCTTGCTTCGTCAAGCATCCTAACTTCAATCATGACTTGAAAGAAAATATCGAATACATGGGGGTTTGAACCCCATCCCTTGTAAGTGTATATTAACCGGTTAACAAAATGAGTGAATGAAACACCAAAATCCAAAATGGGTTTTGATGAACAAGTTAAGCGTCTAAAATAGTTAACTTATATCTTATTTGTGTTCTTATCTTATTTATTTATATTTCTTTCTTTCATTATGTTTAGTTAAGTTTATTATGTCAAGGTGAAAATGTTATACTAATAGTGTAAGAATAAATATAATATAAACTCAACATGGACCTTAATGTTTAATACTAACATGTTTTGTATTTGTTATCTTATTCACTCTTAATACTTTACTTGTTAGATGATTAATCTATATTTATATTGTATAACCCTTGGTACAACAAATACTTGACACTTTCATAGCCCAACTGTATGGTATAACCAACAATTGTGCTGTGAAAGGAACTTGACTTGTTGTTAACTTAAGTTCTATAATCATAAATATCTAATAATATTTACAAGCATTAGTGTTATTTAAAAAAGATAACTAATGTAATCATGTTAATAATTTATAATCCAATTAGAACCTCCTTTGTGTGTGGTTTCCAATTGATTAACAAAAAGAGTTTATACTATACTTACTTGAAATACCATTAATAGATCCTCTCACCTTGATAATTACTTTATCATTGTTTAATTTTTACATTAATCTTACATCTTAAAGTCCTCTTCAACTCATCATCATCATCATAGTTAACCTCTTTGTAATTCGACCCCGGTCTTGCCAGGTTATTTATTACTTCAACACTCCTACACTTGAAAAAAGACATCAATTTGTTTATTGTGTCAGTCAGCTTAACATAAAAAAGATGGGCCAGCACTGGTCCAACATGAAAAATGGGCCGACACTGACCCAACATGAAAAATAGGCCGACACTGACCAATATACTATATTTCAAATATTTATGTAATGATGATGTTTCCACCCTAGCGGCATGAATCCAAAGCCTTCCCAACAATATACTATAGGAAGGGTGGATATCCATAGCTTGGAGTGTAACTAAGAACATTTATGGTCCCACATACACCTCTACCTTTTAAGTCCCAATGATCTACCTAGGCAAGCCATCATATGTTCTTTCCATCATAGTCTTAATCTGAAAACCAAGATTAATGCATGGCATATACCTTTTTTTATAGGTCAAAATTTAGAATTATTGATTAATTGACTAACTGTTGAGTGGGTAGTAATATTTTGACTTAGTGACAATCCTTATCTTCTGTTTAAATAAAACATTATTGCTAACATTAAAATTTGAATAGATTGTCTCAAGAACATATTGTCTAATAAAAGTTTTAGAAAATTATCTCAACTTTCTAATGAAAAAAATGAGGTCATTTGAACTTCTAGAACTCGAGATATAAGATGAATAGTGTTTGAGCTGCTAGACAGATTTTGACTTTTTCATTATTACTGCAATTTGAACTTAAAAACAACCTTTTTGAATCTTGCATTCCACATAAAAAGTTTTAGGCCTATGTCTTAACTTTTCATCTATATAGAGTATACTCAAATCCATGTTCTACAACTTCAGATATGATGTAATGACTAAATAGTGTTATAATTTGGATTAAACTAACATTTTTTTTCTAAACATAGCTCTCTCTTAATTCATCAATTAATCCTTTTATTTATATGATAGACCTATATTTAAGATGAATATTTACTATAAATTAAAGACATCTTATATTATTAGATATGTTATGATAAAACGTGCTTTAGTTAAGAAGTTATTGATACTTCAAATGCAAAATGATAATACAAAATCTTGATAAAAATACACTTGTAACTACTATTTCTACTGACCAGGGTTGAACCTCAGGGAGGTTATTATACAAATTATAAATAACAATAATATAACAACAACAATAATAACAATAACAACAATAATAGTAATAACAACAGCAACAACTACAACAACAACAACAACAACAACAACAATAACAATAATAATAATAAAGAAGATGAGAACTTTAAGATGAAATATTAACGTAAGGATTAAACAATGATAACAAACAATGTCAAGGTTAGAGGATCCACTAATGGTATGTCAAACAAGTATAGTATAAACTTTTATTATTCAATTGGAAGCCACACACAAAGGAGGTTCCAATCTGATTATAAATTGTTAACATGATTACATTAGTCATCTTATTCAATTAATGCTAATACTTGTAAATTTCATCAAGCATTCATGATTATAACTTATGTTAACAACAAATTAAGTTTTTTTCATAGCTCAGGTGTCGGTTATACCATAAGTATGGGCTATAAAAGTGCCAAACATTTGTTATACCAATTGTTATACAACATAAATCAAGATTAGTCATTTAACAAACAAAGTATTAAAGAGTGAACAAGATAACAAATATAAAACATGTTAGTATTAAACATTAAAGTCCATATTAAGTTTATACCATACTTATTCTTACACCATTAGTGTAACCTTTTCACCTTGACATAATTAACTTAGCTAGATGATTAGTACTCAAAAGTGCATTTTTATCATGGTTTTATATCATCATTTTGCACTTAAAGTATAAATAACTCCTTAACTAAAGTACGTTTTATAATAATCTATCTAATAATATAAGATACCTTTAATTTGTGGTAAATGTCCATTTTAAATACAGACCTATCACATAAATGAAAGGATTGATTGATGACTTTAAGAACTTCAATTGCAAAGGCAATGAGGTGATCAAACTTAGAAAAGAGATGTCGGTGCAATCCAAACCGGAACACTGTTCGGTAAGTAGGTCATATCTGGAGCTATAGATCTCAGATTTGGGTCTAGTTTATATGGATGGAAAGGTAAGACATAGGCCTACAACTTTCATATGGAGCCCAAGATCTAAAAAGGTCATTTGAAGTCCAAATTATTGCAACAACAAAGAAGCTTGAATCTGTCCTCCAGCCCTAGCACTGTTCAATATTTTGGCCATATCTGGAGTTCTAGAAGTCGAAATGAGCTGACTTTTTACACAAGAAAAATGAGACAATTGCCTAGAACTTTCATGTTTTTAAGTGGCTCTAATTTTGACGTCATCAATGACGTTTTGGGCAGACAAGAGAAGATAAGGATTGTCACCAAGTCAAGGGTTG
>SRLM01014258.1:0-20629 GCA_015708895.1 Populus ilicifolia
GCAAGCTGAATTTTTGAAAAAATACTTCCCCACTCATAGGACTGCAGCCTTACAACGTCAAATGATGAATTTTTCTTGTAGTCCAAATGAGTCATTTCACCAAGCTTGGGAAAGGTTCAAAGACTTGTTAAATGCATGCCCTCACCATAGTTTTGAGATGTGGAGGTTAGTGAGTTTCTTCTATGACTCTCTCACCGTAGATTTTAAAAAGCTAGTGTCAACTATGTGTAATGGTGAGTTTTATGACAAAGAACCAAGTGAGGCCTTTGATTTTTTTGATCAATTGGCTGAAAACACAAAGCAATGGGAGACTTCTTGATTGGATGTAGCTACTTTTTTGTATTGTACTCTTCAACATGTATAGGATTTAATCGAGTTAAGGACTTCGGAAAAGATCTCTTTAGAATCACCAGACTATAAATTTTTCTTGTATTCGATGAAGACATGTATTAGCTTTTTAAACTAGCTAAATATTTTTTGTATGTGTACATATACTCTCATTCATATTCATATATAAGCATACATGCTTTGAGGTTTAAAATTTCATATGTGCATGTACAAGTTAAAACATGGGTCCCCATAAAATGCAAACTAATAGAATCTACAACATTAGACTTTGATGAAGAAAAATGAAAGATGAGGAATGTGCCCATTATGATGCTTATTTTCAAGAGAAACTAACTTCTTGAAACTCAACATGGCTTGCGTTACCAACCTACTTGAGTAGGCACTTAAGAATATCTTTGGTGAAGGCCCTTTTAAATGGCTTTTAACCACTTGCTACAATCTAACCTAAAGAAGGGATAGGTGGCCAAGGTAGGAACCCTACTACAATATGGCATTTGTGCAGCCAACTATACTTGCACCAACCTTAATAGTTATAGATGTATCTGCTAATGAATCTCATAAGATAAAATACATTGAGATTGTCAACTATATATGGTAAGATCTCAGTATTAGAGGCAAGAATGGGGATAATTGAAGGTATTGACTTATATGATCTCATCCAAGTTATCGAGATGTGCTTTATTCCAAATATGGTCCTACTTAAGAAATCTCATGTAACTGAATTCATAAAGTATATTGGAACTCAATACTCTTCCACTTAACTCAAGTCCTACTATAATAAGATATTAGAGGTTATACATGATGAAAAGCTATTAATGCATTTCATTCAAGATAGCTTGATGGAATTGCATTAAGCTAGTACATGAGGCTGGACAACACAAAATTCTAGAGGTGGGGGGATTTTGTAGATGATTTTATTAAGCAATACAAATACAACATGAACATTGCTCCTAACAAGTTTAGTCTATCTCTTCTGGAAAAGGAAGATAAAGAGACTATGTATAAATATGCTTAACAATGGAGAGATTTGGTTGCCTAAGCACATCCCCCACTCATAGATAAAAAGATGGTCACCTTGTTTGCTAATATCCTCAAATGACCCTACTATAAGCATGTAATGGGTAACTCAACTTAATGATTTACTAATGTTGTGGTAGTGGTTAAGGGTTTCAAATAAGGAATATAGAGTAGAAGAATTTCTGCACCCATTGAGAATAAGGGTTTTGGGGAAAAAAGAAAGATGTTGATAATGTCACAGGTTGTGGTGCTGTAAATGCATTAGAGACTAGAGGCCCGAGGACCTTAAAGGTGTCACTAGATGGGATCTATGAAATGCTTGAAAAGGCTGGATATAGAAGTAGTTTTAGGAATAAGATGATGAGTAAGAGTTTCTGCAAGTATTACCAAAACAAGGGTCATATGATTAATTAATATAAAGATTTTCATAATGAAATGATATATAAATGTTAACTCAAGGTACTCTTAAAATTAAAAAGGCAATAAGCAAAGAGATAGTTACTATGAATGAATATAGCAAGAATACAAAAGTTTACTAGGTACAATTCACTTCCAATGAGATGATTAAATTGATTTTGTTCAAACATAAAGTAGTAAGTAATGGGAGTTGTAGTGCCTTGCCATATAATTAAAGGTATTTCTTCCAAAGCACATAACCAACACCTATTTTTTAAGTAAACATTGGAGACTTGACTCGTAGTGAAAGCCATGTAATTAAAGGTATTTCTTCCAAAGCTTATAACCAACACCTATTTTATAAGTAAACATTGGAGACTTGACTTGTAGTGGAAGGTTTTTTTCCTTTAAACAGCTTGATATTCATTCCACATTTCATAATCTTTTTAAAACAAGTTATTTATGTGATTTTTATT
Organism: Populus ilicifolia; assembly: GCA_015708895.1. Lineage (NCBI taxonomy): Eukaryota > Viridiplantae > Streptophyta > Magnoliopsida > Malpighiales > Salicaceae > Populus > Populus ilicifolia. The sequence continues at coordinate 2,238 of SRLM01014258.1, forward strand.
AAATTTAATGAATTTTTTGCAAAGTCTCCCCTATATAGAACCCATCCTAAAATTTTATCCCTTTATTTTCTATATAAAATCACATCACAAATAAATTCCAAACGATACCTCGTGCATACCAGTAGTTTATTTTTTCATTATTTATACATCATTTCATATTAAATTGCTTAACTGATTACTATCATTTTCATATATCATTCATTTGCTATATATATCAGTCATACTGGAACTACACCATTCTATTTTTCTTCACTACTTATTTGTCATTTGTTTTTATTTTCATTATAATTTATGTTTGTTCTCAAATTTTCTCCTCATTTCTCTTTAGCATATTTTATTTTTCTTATATCCTTATTTGATATCATAGCCTCATATATCTCATATCCTCATTTGGTATCAGAGCCTACTAGGATCTAGGTAGTATTATTTATATAAAATCTCTAAAACTTGATGAGAAGAGAGAACATTAAAAGTATAGATGAATACTATTGAATGGTGCAAGTCTCGTTTATGAGTGATGATAAGGCAGTAAATCCATATAACTTGCAATCTGTTTTCTAAATTATGTTTTTAAACCATGGATTCTATTTTTTATAGAACTTTTATTCCAACTTCTTCTATATATGATTCTTCTGAAAACAAAAGAATTATAAACAATGAAGACATTATAATTAAAGATTTTACAAAAAAATATTTATAATTGAAAAATTCCAAAGGTTAAAAAGAACCAAATTTATTGAACTTCTTTTAATCTTTTTAAAATCGATTTTACAATAAAAACTAAAAGAATGGGATATTCAACTTACAAAGCTTTTTCTCAAAAATCCCTATAACATCACACATACAAAAACTACACATATATTTATATTGGCCTTGTACTAGTAGAAATAAAATCTCTTATCAAAGAAAGCATAAACACTTCCATTTTATTATTTTTGGAGATGCTAGATTCCAAAACTTTCAAGATTCATTACTTAGTTTTATTGAGTCTAGTTTATGTAATAGCCCTATTTCTTTTGATTGCTATCCAAACCTAACCATATCTCTCAAAGACAAAAATATCATACAAAGTATAATCATACAAATAAAAACATATAATTACAATATGTTTGAAAGATTAATTCTTGTATCCTTAATCTTTAAGATCCATTACAAACCCATGTTTTCTGTTTTTGCTAGTAAATATAAATTTAAATCCTAAAAAGGAGAAACTTTGCTTCTCCAAATAAAATAGTATTTGGAAATATGTTACTTTACTAGAAGACTAGATCTTTTAAGGTGCCACCCAACCTAAATCCTTATAACCACCACAATCAAATATCCAACTGAAACAAATAACCCAGTGTAGTGACGATCAAGTTAAACTATTTTTCCATAGAAATTGAATCAATTCTAAATTCTTAAATAAATCTTTTACATCTAATAGAATAAATCTTGGAAGAATTTATGAAACTCCCTCGGTTATAAATATACCCTACCACACAAACTCATCTAGAAAATCAACCTCTAATATTCCTAGCACTAGTATCCAAAATGTTGATTATACCACAAATGTACCTAAACCACTATATAAAAACACTGACCAACTTTCTCCACCAACTTCTCCAACATTCTCATCTATAACTAGAAATAGTTGCTCCTCATATAGCCATGTATAATGAACCAACCATTATAAACCAATAAAAATTCAATGTCTCTTCCTTCTATGAATGGAATATGAATGAAACTTTCGAATACAATATCGTACACACCTTACAACAAATGACAATGACTATCAATACCTATAAAACTCAAATTGAAACCTTAGACAAAGCTATAGTTGAACTATGATACCCTATAAATTTATAATTTAAATAAATGGATGTGTAAATCCTCATTTAAATGTAAGACTAAAAGTGGTAAGATATCGATGAGTGATGGAAACTAAGATAAGAAATAATAGATAAATGTTGATAGTAAAAATAATTACAGTGTATAATGGAGGGGATGACTGTTGCGATGTCGCGGTCGCACAAATTAATTACCCTAGCTTAAAACACACAAGATAGTATAGAGCAAGCAAGGAATCGATCCCACGAGGAAGATTTAGTTTAGATTTTTATGCTATACGTTATGCAATTAGGGGGGTTTTGATTTGTGATAATCTAAAATATGGAACAAATTAAACTAGTGAACACAATCAATTAAAACTGAAATTTATCAAGAAAACAAACCTTGATCACAAGCACACATCCACCTACAGAAATCAGAACTGATCCTTGAAACGAAACTCCAGTTTATATTTTGAATTTTTATCTTTTCTTAACTTTGGTTAATTAACGGATCCGCCGTATAACTAGCCCTAACCAACAAATAATCACAGTGTCCGCACTAATGATTTAATCTAATGGCAGCCTTAAGATCTAGATAAATTCATTAATCTTAACAACCAAGTTGTCTGCTTGTGTTGCTTTGATCGAATATTTTCCCTAAGTTTAATAATGTAGTTCCGCCACAATTATCAAGTTTAGTTGCTTCACAAGTTTATATACCCTAACTCCGGTTTTGATATCAAACTTAGCAATAGATTGTTCACAATAATAACTTAGAGTCCGCTCTAGCAATTATCAACAACAATCATAGAAAATATGCATAGGAAAAAATTCATACTCATTCATAATACAAACTGAAAATAAATGGAAGAATAAATCTCACAGTTCTTGAAATCTAAAAGTTTTTACGTCCTTGCAACCAAGAAAAGAGCTTAGCCTTGCATATCTATTGAACAACTACTCCTAAAGATAAAAGAAAGCATTATTTCTAGTATGTAGAGAGGAGAGTTTGTGTTTCTTCACTTCTAGTTGCTACCACCTTTCTTTGGTTCTATTGCACTCCCCTCCTCTCCTTTCTTGGCTCTCTTGGTGTCTATATATAGGCTTCAATGGCAGCTTCTCTTGCTTCTTTATCAATAATGGTGGCTACCAAACTTGCCAAACTTGCCAAACTTTGACATTAGTAGTCACCACAAACAATCCACCATTGCAGCCTCCTTCTTTGACAATGGCAGCATTCCAACTTGCAGCTGGTTTGTGGTTGGTGATTTGAGGTTGGTGGATTGAGGTTGGTGGCTTCTTTTCTTGACCTTCTAGATTGGTTTACTAGAGGGGCTAAATTGCTGAAATTATAACTTGGATGATAGTTTAGAAGCTTCAAAACATAATTTGGATTCATTTCTTCACGAAACCTGATTGCTGGCAGAATTCAGTTGTCATCTTTGGAATATCATATCGCCCTCATCTGACATTGTTTTTGGCTGAAACTTGGAACGTTTCTAGACCTTTGAATCAGAAATCCAACAAAATTGAGTTTACATCAATTGGACTTCTATAGCTCCAGATATGGAATTTTGAATGGACAAAGGTCAACAGTGGCAGAATACGAGATTTGACTTTGAAGGATGTGATTTCCATGATCTTCCTCTTCTTATTTTTCTTGCATTACATTTCCAGAAAGGTATGGATGTTAGCTTTTTAAAGCCACTAGAATCACTTCATTTTGATCTCTAGAACTCACGCTCTGCACAAAACATCGACTGAACGTCAAATCTACCAATTATCTCCAATTTACTCCTTTTTGCTTTTTTCATCCAAATGTGCCTTCAAAACATAAAACAAAGAATATCAAGGCATTTTACATATAAAACATGGACAAAACATTAGGTAAATGTGGGTGAAACTATCGAATAATATGGTTACATCAAATACCCCCACACTTAGCTCTTTCTCGTCCTCGAGAAAGGATAAATAAAATTAAATTGAAAATAACCATGATCAATCTCTTAATCTCCCATCAATGTCCAAGAGTACAAGCATTATAAATAAGAATATAATAAAAAAGGATAACATAAATAATTTTTTTATGAATTTGTTTACATGCAAACTTCAAAATTCAATCAATCGTCGGGATTTAAATGAAATCTATGCCATGCCAAAGTGATAGGTCCTCTCATTGATATACACTCCAACACTCATGTGTTTAGGGTTTATGTGTTTAAATCTCTCAAATTCAATCAAATAGTATGTTCTACCATAAGCTTGCTTTTCAATCTCATCTCCATTACTAATATATTACAAACAATGCATGAATCAAAAGGTCTTATTTTCCGGTTGTAATGGGGCTAAGGTTAAGGTGAGGTAAAAGAGAGTAAAAGAAAAGGTTCAAATCAAAGAAAGTAGAGCATTCTGAAAAATGATATTTCAAACAAGATATTCCATCAAAGCACATAAATGTTTCATCTTTAATCACCAATGCTTAACTTCATTGGATTTTAAGCTTTTGCAACATAAAATCTTAAGAATATAAATAAACTTTTTTATCTTTTTTTTTATATAATTTTGCCCATCTTTTCATCAAGCATCACTTCTTTTTTCTTTTCATAATTTCCAACCATAATTCCATGAAATATCACAAGTACATGCTCTACTAATCCTTGGCCAGGGGAAAAGGAAAAGATATATAAAGTTAAGGCTTATACATGGATAAAGCAAAGAAAAGATAAACAAGCTCAAAAGGGGCTCACTAAGGATAATATGCTTTAGGTTGACTTTTTGGTTGAAGTGCTTTAAAATTCCTATTGCCTTTATCATTTTCATGTATATTTGTAATGGAATATAATCTCAATAAGATATGAAGCAAGTTCTAGAGATACATATCATTGAAAGAATGCACACTCAAAGAATATAATGTTGAAGGCTCAAAAACTTGTAGTGGTATAACACTATAAAATTAACATGGCATATTCTCAAAGTCAATCCCTAAACCAATCAAACCTTAAAATTTGCATGCATACTCTTTCATTTGATTTATATCTTCATCTATCTCAATTAATTCTTATACATAATACTCATATTCTCAAAAACCAATGGGAGTTAAAATGATCAAACACAATTTTTTTTTTAAGAACAACAAAGAAAACTAAAATAAGAAAATAAAAATTCTCTCAATACCCCCACACTTAAAACACAACATTGTCCTCAATGTTGAAATAAAAGCAAAGGAACATAAGAGAATGACAGAAAATAACTTAAAATACAAAAAAATAAAAGATAAGGAAAAAGAGAGCAAATCTGATTTTTCTTTTTATGTGCTGGGTTGCCTCCCAGTAAGTGCTTTTGTTTCATGTCATTGACTTGACATGTGACATGCTCATTCTTCATAGATTGGTTCAGCTAACTCTACAGAAGCGGTGAGTTCTGCCGTCCAACCTTCATAAAAAGGTTTCAAACGATGTCCTTTGACCTTGAGTAATTTGCTGGTTTCTAAACTTGTAATTTCAATTGCACCATAAGGAAAAATATTAGAAACAACAAAGGGTCCAATCCAACGAGAGCGCAATTTTCCAGGAAAAAGTTTTAAATGCGAATGATAAAGGACTTTGTCTCCAACATGAAATTCCTTTCTTGTAAGCATTCGGTCATGAAGATTCTTAGTCTTTTCTTTCTAAATTTTTGCATTCTCATAAGCATCATTTCGAATTTCTTCCAACTCTTGCAGTTGCAATTTTCTTGCAATCCCAGCAGCATTATAATCCATGTTGCATTGTTTAATGGCCCAAAAAGCTTTGTGTTCAAGCTCCACTGGTAGATGACATGCTTTCCCATAAATCATTCTATAAGGTGACATTCCTATAGGTGATTTATAAGCAGTCCTATAAGCCCAAAGTGCATCTCCAAGGTGTAGACTCCAATCTCGTCGGTTAGGTTGCATTGTTTTCTCCAAAATGGACTTGATTTCTCGATTGGAAATTTCAGCTTGGCCATTCATTTGCGGATGATATGTTGTGGATGTTCAATGAGTCACGTGATATTTACGTAGCAATGCTTCCATGGAACGATTGCAGAAATGAGTGCCACGATCACTGATGATAGCTTTAGAGATGCCAAACCTATCAAATATGTGAGTCCTAACAAAATCTAAAACAACCTTAGCATCGTTAGTTCGTGTGGCGTTCGCCTCAATCCATTTGGACACATAATCAACAGCAAGAAGAATATAAAGATTTCCAAAAGAAGAAGGAAATGGACCCATAAAGTCAATACCCCAAACATCAAAAATTTCACTTACAAGAATATTTGTTAAAGGCATTTGATTTTTATGAGTGATATTACCTGTTCTTTGGCATTTTTCACATGATTTGCAGAAGTGATATGCATCTTTAAAAATAGAAGGCCAATAGAAACCACTTTGAAGTACCTTGTGGGCTGTTCTTTTTGCTCCAAAATGCCCACCACAAGAATGAGAATGACAAAAAGTGAGAATGGAATGAAATTCATCCTGTGGTACACATCTCCTTACTACTTGATCCACACAAAATTTCCACAAGTAAGGAGTATCCCAAAAATAATATTTAGCATCAGCTCGTAACTTGTCCTTTTGGGATGTAGACAAACCTGGAGGGAATTCTTTAGTGACTAAATAGTTCACCAAATCAGCATACCATGGTCTTGTAGAGGAGTGCAACATATACAACTGTTCATCAGGAAATGTTTCTCTTATTGTTTCAGTTGGAATATCATCGGTCCTCAGTCGACTCAAGTGATCAGCCACATGGTTTTCGACACCTTTTTTGTCTTTGATCTCAAGATCGAATTCTTGTAAAAGTAAGATCCACCTAATCAGTCTTGGTTTGGACTCCTTTTTCTTCAAAAGATACTTGAGAGCTGCATGGTCAGTAAAAACAATGACTTTTGTACCAAGCAGATATGACCTGAATTTTTCAAGAGCAAACACCACTGCAAAAAGTTCCTTTTCAGTTGTATGGTAATTGCATTGTGCTCCATCCAACATGCGAGAAGCGTAGGCAATAACATGCAAATTCTTCTCAATTCTTTGCCCAAGCACAACTCCTACCGCATAGTCACTCGCATCACACATTATCTCAAAAGGTTCATCCCAATTTGGTGGTTGGATGATAGGGGCAGATGTGACACGTCTCTTAAGCTCATCATGGGCATCTTTACAGGCTTGATCAAACACAAAATCCACTTCTTTGGCTAATAATCTGCACAAAGGTGCTGTAATCTTCGAGAAATCTTTGATAAAGCGTCGATAGAAACCTGCATGACCTAGAAAAGAACGAACTTCCCTCACGCATGAGGGGTAAGGCAATGATGAAATAACATCTATCTTAGCTTTATCAACTTGTAATCCACGTGAAGACACAACATGCCCAAGAACTATTCCTTGTTCTACCATAAAATAACACTTTTCATAGTTCAAGACAAGGTTTGTTTCGATGCACCTTTTTAGGATCAAAGATAAATTTTCTAGACATTTATCAAAAGAATCACCATACACCGTGAAATCATCCATAAAAACCTCGATTATTCTTTCAACATAGTCAGAAAAAATACTCATCATGCATCTTTGAAAAGTTGCAGGAGCATTACAAAGACCAAAAGGCATTCTCCTATATGCATATGTACCAAATGGACAAGTAAATGTAGTTTTTTCTTGATCCTCAGGATTAATAACAATCTGATTGTATCCACTATATCCATCAAGAAAGCAATAAAAAGACTTACCTGCTAGGCGTTCAAGCATTTGATCTATGAATGGTAATGGGAAATGATCTTTGCGTGTAGAAAGATTGAGCTTTCTGTAATCAACACACATTCTCCATCCACTCGAGATGCGAGTAGGAATGAGCTCATCATTTTTGTTTTTCACCAATGTGATTCCGGTCTTTTTAGGCACCACATGGATTGGAGCCACCCATTTACTGTCAGTGATGGGGTAAATGACTCCTGCATCTAACAGTTTTAAAATTTCAGCTTTCACTACCTCCATCATAAGTGGGTTCAACCTCCTTTGCAGTTCCCTTGTTGGTTTTGCGTTGCCCTCCAATAGTATGTGATGCATACACATTGAGGGACTAATGCCCTTGATGTCAGCTAAAGTCCATCCAATGGCCGTTTTGTGATCACACAACAACTTCACAAGTTTTTCCTCTTGTATACTTGTCAAACCTTTTGCTATGATAACAGGAAGTGTATTGTTGTCGCCAATGAATACATACTTCAAATTATCAGGCAAAGGTTTTAATTCTAACTCGGGGGCCTGTAAAATAGATGGCAAAAGCTTTTTATGTGAGAGTAATAAATCAATAAAGACATTACCATGGGGAACGGTTTGTAAAGCTTGTAAGGCCAATACTGATTCGTGCATGTTTTGGGGAACACATATGTGCCTCTCCATCTCTTCTATCTTGGTGAAATCATAGCCATAGCTCAAAGCTATGCTTAATCCATCTTCGCAATCAAAATCACAAACTTGCTGCACACACTTATCAATTTGGTCATAGCATGTGATAGAATAAACATTGCTATAAGGATATTTCATTGCATCATGAAAATTGAATTCAATTTTTTCATCTCCTACCTCCATAGACAAGGTATCCTTACCACAATCAATCTTTGTGTTAGCAGTTTTCAAGAATGGTCTTCCAAACAATATAGGAGTGTTGGTTGATGAATCACAAGAATCATGTTCCATATCAAGAATATAAAAGTCACATGGAATAACCAAAGTATCAATCTTGACTAGGACATCTTCTATCACACCAAGTGGGTAAACAAAACTACGATCTGCAAGTTGTATTACAATGCTAGTTTTATTCAAAGGTTCCAGACTAAGAGAATCATAAACATGTTTAGGCATAACACTAATGGATGCACCTAAATCACATAAAGCTCTTTTAAAACTAGCATTACCAATAACACATGGGATAGTAAACGCACCTGGGTCTTTTTGCTTTAAAGGCATATTCTTTTGAACAATAGCAGACACAACTTCACCCATACTTACCATTTCATGACCTTTCAGTTTGAAAGCTCTCTTGGTAGTACACAACTCCTTCAAAAATTTGGCATACTTGGGAATTTGCTTGATAGCATCAAGCAAAGGAATGTTGAGTTCTACTTTCTTGAAAATCTCTAAAATTTCTTTTTCTTTGTCCTCTTTCTTTGACCTAGAAGAACTCACAGGAAAGGGTGGAATTGCTTTAAAACTGGAATTCATTGAGTGAGGAGTTACCTTTGGAGTGTTGGTCGTTGTTTCAGTTTGGAAAGGAGAAGGATGTTTCTTCTTTGTATTCAATTCAGTTTCTATCTCTTCTTCTTCCTCTATCTCAATCTCTTTCGACCTTTTCTCTTCAAGTTCTTTCCCACTTCGCAACATGATCGCACTAACATTCTCTTTTGGATTCAATGCTTGGGAAGGCAATTTTCCATTCATTTGTGCCTCCAATTTCCCTACACTTGAAGCTACTTGCCCCATTTGCCTCTCCAAGTTGTGAATACTTGACCTTGTTTCCTGTTGAAAAGACATGACATTTTGTTGCAAGGTAACAGTATTAGAAGCCAAAGTTTTCATCATCTCACGAAGATCATCATTGGATGACGACCCCGTAACATTGGAGTTTGTTAATGGAGGGGGTTGTCTTGCTTGATAATTCTGTTGGGGCTGAAATCCATGGGGATGGAATTGTCGGCCTTGATTGCCTTGTTGGGATGGGTTGCCATAGCGTAAGTTGGGATGATCTCTCCATCCGGGATTGTACGTGTTGGAAAAGGGATCATATTTACGCTGGGGCTGTCCGTTGAATGCTCCATCAATTGCATAAGCTTGTTCAATATAATCTTCTTGCATTGTTGGGCACATATCCGAAGCATGTCCTTGTAAGGAGCATATGCTACAAACTTTCACCTGCTGCACATTTCCACAAGCCAAAGAACGCACAAGAGAAGTAAGATCATTAACTTTATTCTCAATGTTAGAAATATTTACCTCATTTACTCGTTTGTTGGAGAAGTCTCCACGAGTGCCAAACTGTTTTGAGTTGGCTGCCATGTTTGAGATCAATTGGCGTGCAGCCTCAGGTGTCTTATCCACCAATGCGCCTCCACTTGCAGCATCAATGATACTACGGTCAGTAGGCATTAATCCTTCATAGAAATATTGAATGAGCAGTTGATCGGGTATTTGATGATGAGGACATTGAATGCACAGTTGCTCAAATCTTTCCCAGTACTCGGAGAGTGTCTCTCCATGACATTGCCGAATCCCACATATTTCTTTCCTTATGTTGGCAACTCGAGATGCTGGGAAATACTTCTCAAGGAAAATCTTCTTCATTGCATTCCAAGTTCCAATAGATCCTGGGAGGATAGAGAAAAGCCATGCCTTTGCTGCCCCTTTTAAAGAGAAAGGGAAAGCTTTCAACTTAACCTGTTCTTTATCAACTCCATTCGGTTTCATGCCAACGCAAACCATATGGAACTCCTTGAGATGAGTATGTGGATCTTCTCCTGCAAGACCATTAAATGTTGGTAACAAATGTTTAAAACCAGATTTGAGCTCAAAGTTTACATTATTATCAATGTTTATGCATAGTGGCTGATTTTCCACATTAGGAGCAGCAAGCTCCTTGAGTGTTTGTTGTCGTGCAATAGCCATGGAGTTGAAGTGAGCTTCCTTTCTTAACCTGCGTAAATTGCTTTCTATTTCAAAATCAACCTGCACTTGAATTTGATTAGTAGAACGGGTCACAGACATCAATCACTAAGAAAACTCAAAAGAAACCAATCACATAAGAAACCAAAAACAATGCAAATTGTACGAAAATCCTACGCTAGAAAACTAAAACTACCTAAAACCCTTAGAAAACAGTGGAATTTGGCCTCAATAGGGTGGGGCTAGTAGTATACTACTAGTCTTGTTCAGAACGTCGTTTTCCTTCAGGAAAAGAAAATCAGAAACCTAATTCCACAAATAATTCTGTTTTGAACAGTAACGCCACCGCAAATAAATAGTACTACCGCAAGCAAAAAAAAGAAAATTGTTTTTTTTTCAGAAATATAAATACAAAATCACAGCAACTAAAAATAATAGTACAAGCACAAGAATCAACTAAAATTACCTCCCCGGCAACGGCGCCAAAATTTGTTGCGATGTCGTTGTTGCACAAATTAATTACCCTAGCTTAAAACACACAAGATAGTATAGAGCAAGCAATGGATCGATCCCACGAGGAAGATTTAGTTCAGATTTTTATGCTATACGTTATGCAATTGAGGGGGTTTTGATTTGTGATAATCTAAAATATGGAAGAAATTAAACTAGTGAACGCAATCAATTACAACTGAAATTTATCAAGAACACAAACCTTGGTCACAAGCACACATCCACCTACAGAAATCAGAACTGATCCTTGAAACGAAACTCCAGTTTATATTTTGAATTTTTGTCTTTTCTTAACTTTGGTTAATTAACGGATCCGCCGTATAACTAGCCCTAACCAACAAATAATCACAGTGTCCGCACTAATGATTTAATCTAATGGCAGCCTTAAGATCTAGATAAATTCATTAATCTTAACAACCAAGTTGTCTGCTTGTGTTGCTTTGATCGAATGTTTTCCCTAAGTTTAATAATGTAGTTCCGCCACAATTAGCTTTGTTGCTTCACAAGTTTATATACCCTAACTCCGGTTTTGATATCAAACTTAGCAATAGATTGTTCACAATAATAACTTAGAGTCCGCTCTAGCAATTATCAACAACAATCATAGAAAATATGCATAGAAAAAAATTCATACTCATTCATAATACAAACTGAAAATAAATGGAAGAATAAATCTCACAGTTCTTGAAATCTAAAAGTTTCTGCGTCCTTGCAACCAAGAAAAGAGCATTATTTCTAGTATGTAGAGAGGAGAGTTTGTGTTTCTTCACTTCTAGTTGCTACCACCTTTCTTTGGTTCTATTGCACTCCCCTCCTCTCCTTTCTTGGCTCTCTTGGTGTCTATATATAGGCTTCAATGGCAGCTTCTCTTGCTTCTTTATCAATAATGGTGGCTACCAAACTTGCCAAACTTTGACATTAGTAGTCACCACAAACAATCCACCATTGCAGCCTCCTTCTTTGACAATGGCAGCATTCCAACTTGCAGCTGGTTTGTGGTTGGTGATTTGAGGTTGGTGGATTGAGGTTGGTGGCTACTTTTCTTGACCTTCTAGATTGGTTTACTAGAGGGGCTAAATTGCTGAAATTATAACTTGGATGATAGTTTAGAAGCTTCGAAACATAATTTGGATTCATTTCTTCACGAAACCTGATTGCTGGCAGAATTCAGTTGTCATCTTTGGAAAATCCTATCGCCCTCATCTGACATTGTTTTTGGCTGCAACTTGGAGCGTTTCTAGACCTTTGAATCAGGAATCCAACAAAATTGAGTTTGCATCAATTGGACTTCTATAGCTCCAGATATGGAATTTTGAATCGACAAAGGTCAACAGTGGTAGAATACGAGATTTGACTTTGAAGGATGTGATTTCCATGATCTTCCTCTTCTTATTTTTCTTGCATTACATTTCCAGAAAGGTATGGATGTTAGCTTTTTAAAGCCACTAGAATCACTTCATTTTGATCTCTAGAACTCACGCTCTGCACAAAACATCGACTGAACGTCAAATCTACCAATTATCTCCAATTTACTCCTTTTTGCTTTTTCTCATCCAAATGTGCCTTCAAAACATAAAACAAAGAATATCAAGGCATTTTATATATAAAACATGGACAAAACATTAGGTAAATGTGGGTGAAACTATCGAATAATATGGTTACATCAATGACCTCTATAAAATGAATTTTAGTTCAAAATTCATAACAATAGAGAAACTAGTAATGTGTTTTGATGGATAAAATAATGAGAAAAATAATAAAATATTTCTAAGAAATAAGTGAGGTAATAAGGAATAAATTATAAGAAATGATAGTATAATGAAAAGGTCAGACTAAAGGTGTAAGTGGTGATTAAAAATCAGTGACATTACTTTAAAACGGTAATAAGTATGATAAATAAATGACTGTGAAAAAAATTAAAATGAATATATTCCAAATAATAAAATGATCCTAAAGGTTTAGAAGGATAATTAATATGACATATGTGAGGATTGAACTAGACAATTTGGATTATTGATGAAAAGTCATGAATTGACCAATTTTACGTTAAAGAGTAGAGCTCTCAATCCAATCATCTGATTAAGATAATATTTAATATAAAATCTATTAATATGTTGTCCTACCTTGGTTTAAGGTCTAATTTCAATCAGATTTTGATAAAGACTAACCATTTATGCATAAAAACCAGATAGTTTACATGAAATAACAAAGTAAAATACATAAAGGCATGAATTAGGGATAAAATTGTAATTAATGGAAAAATTACTTTAAAAATAGAAAAGAGGCCAACAATTTCAAAACAAAAAAAGTGAGAGACAATAGAGAAAATTTGGCTAGAGAGAGAAATGTAGAATTTGGTGGAGCCAACCCAAAGAAAGAAGTATGCTCTAGTGGTCATATATTTGGTATCAACCATTGGATAATGCTTATTTTTTGATATATTGTTCTTCTCACACACCTTTACTAACTAACCAAAGGAATTTGAAAGATCACTTTCCATTTATAGAACTCATCATCAGAAATATCTTGGAAAACAAAAGGAAACACACCTTGTAGGGTAGTTTTGGTCACCAGCCAAGCTCTCTCTCTTCCACTGTTGGATCACATCTCGTTTTGGATATGTGGTACACCATGATGTTGTCTTCATTCTAAACGGTGAAGATTAGAACGAACTTTTCAGCAAGGTGTTGTTGATGTTGAACAATAGCTCATCAATTTTCAGGTTAGCTTAATTTTATTCCAATCTAGGAAGATTTAACCATTGGAGCATTTTGAGTTTGAGATATATTATGCAAGACTCTAAGCTCTATAGTCTGATTGTTGGGTTCAAAAATAAAATCTAAGGTGGATGACTTATTACTTTTTAATTCTATTACTAGTTTTGGCAAATTTAGAAAACTTGATTAAATACATGTTTTGATAAAATTAGAATTGTATGGGTGTTAGGGTTTATGAAAGATGTATTGTTAAAATGTTCATATTATTAATATTGCTATAGATGAATTGTGTATTATTTATATAAGGGAAAGAATGATTATGTTGTAAGAATAGGAATGAACATTGTTATATGAGCATGTTAAAATGAAATAAAGGCCAACTTTTTGGTTGTGTGAATGTGAACGAGGTGAAACCATGATGAAATTGAAATGAAAAAAATTTGAAAAATAAAAAATATTTAAGGCTGGACATAAATATATTTTTGACAAATTGAATAGTTAATAAAAATTATCATAGATGCCAACTAGTAGGGTGAAATTATTATTGTGATAATGATGTAAGAATATTAATTGTTAAGGATTATTGCAATTGTTTAATTGCACTAGGAGAAAGTGAAAAACAAATAAAGGTTTCATTGTTTTGTTGTATTTATGATGTTAAACAAGGATTACAATGCATGTAGTGTGTGCAAAAAAAAAAAAACCAAACGAGAAATTCCAAAGGGATGAGTTTTTCTATTTTGACTAAATCTTGCTATAGTATAGAGATCGGAAAATTGTTTGAATGTTTGTTTTAGAATTGGTTTAAATTTATGATTTAATGATGTCAAATGAACTTGGATAATATTTTTTAAGCATGAAAAGAAGTTGGAAGTTGAAAAGGATTTTCATGGGATGAAAATCCTTGTTGTCTAAAATTTTAGTTGTAAAAGAGGACATATTGTGATTGTTGATGTTGAGCCTTAAAATGATATAATTTGGAGTGGATTTTCTGCATGAAAGTTGTATTTCTATATTTTAACCTTTCATAGAGACAAATTACGCCCAAAATTGAGTTTTACAACTTTTGTTATGATTAAAATACTAGATAGTGTTCTGAGTTGGTTGAGCTAAATCGATCAAAATTAGACAATTTTTAATCTTTTTTTAAAATTGCTATTGAGTGACAATTTTTTTTAAAAAAATACAAGAATGAATGTGATCATAAAAATGGGTGAGTATGAGATTTTAAAGAAATTCCTTGTGATTGGTTTGAGAATAATAGTTGAATGAGAATTAAATAAAGTTTTGATATTAGTTGTATTGTTGGTTAAAACAAAATCCTTGGTGACACAAAGGAGGATATAGGGACTGGACAACAACATGGTATGGTAGCATGTGTATATACTCTAAGTACGTGTATCGCACCTTGTCTTTTTAATTTATGTAAATTTATTGATAAATTTCATAATTTATTATTTTATTGCTTTAATCAATGAATGAATATAAGTATCTTGCATATATTAGTATAAATCAATTAATTAGGATAATATTTGAATGAGAATGTGTACCTTACATACAATGGTATGAATCAAATTAGTTAGGATAATAATTGAATGAACATGAGTACCTTGCATGCATTATTTTATATCAAATTAATTATGTTACTATCAGAATGGATACAAATACCTTGCATACATTGATAAGTATCAAATTAGCCATGATAACTTTGGAATAGATGTGACTATCTTATAGACCTTGGTATGGATTGGGTATTGACACGACCAAAAGATTAATGTCTTCTCCCAAGTGCAAGAGTATTAAAATAATAAATAACCCGGCAAGACCGGGGTCAACTACTGGGAAGTTAATTCTACAAATTACAAACAATAATTATAAACAACAACAATAATATTAGTAGCAATAATAATAATAATAATAATAATAATAATAATAATAATAGTACTAAAGAGGAAGATGAAGAAGAAGTTGACGAGAACTTTGAGATGGAAGATTAACATAAAGATTAAACAATGATAATAATAAATGTCAAGGTGAGAGGTTCCACTAATAGTATGTCATATAAGTATAGTATAAACTCTTATTATTCAATTGGAAACCACATACAAAGGAGGTTCCAATCAAATTATAGATTGTTTATAAGATTACATTAGTCATCTTATTCAATTAATGTTAATACTTATAAATCTCGTCAGGCATTCATGATTATAACTTATGTTAACAACAAATCAAGTTCTTTTTATAGCTTAGATGTCGGTTATACCATATAGTATGGGCTATCAGAGTGCCAATTGTTATAAAACAAAAATCAAGATTAGTCATTTAACAAGCAAACTATTAAAGAGTGAACAAGATAACAAATACAAAACATGTTAGTATCAAACATTAAAGTCCATATTAAGTTTACATTATACTTATTCTTACACCATTAATGTAACCTTTTCACCTTGACATAATAAACTTAGCTAAATATAATGAAAAAAAGAAAAATAAGTAAACAAAATAAGAACATAAATAAGGTAAAAGTTAACTAAGTAAATGAAAGGAAATGAAAGGCATAAACTTGATATTAATGAAAGCAAAGCATAAACATTACAAACAATACAAAGAGAGAATACAGGAGTATGATCTTGATTTGGAAACCAAGATTTCTAAATGCATGGTAAATGCCTCCTTTTATACGCCAAAATTCAAAACTATTGATTTGATGACTGATTGATGAGTGGGTGACCAACTTTTGACTTGGTGACAATCTTTATCTTCTCTTGTCTACCCAAAACATCATTGATAACGTCAAACCTAGAACCACTTAAAAACAGGAAAGTTTTAGAAAATTGTCTCAACTTTCTTGTGTATAAAAATCGAATCATTTTGACTTCTAGAACTCTAGATATGGGCCAAACAATGAACAGTGCTCGGGCTGAAGGATAGATTCAAACCTCTTTATTGTCGCTCCAATTTGGACTTGAAAATAGATTTTTTAGATCTTGGGCTCCATATGAAAGTTGTAGGTTTATGTCTTATCTTTCCATCCACATAAAGTAGACCTAAATTTAAGATCTATAGCTCTAGATATAACCCAATTACCAAATAGTGTTCTGGTTTGGACTGCACTGACATTTTTTTTCTAAGTTTGGCCATCTCTTTGTCCTTTCAATTTCAGTTCTTAAATTCATCAATCAATCCTTTCATTTATATGATAGGCCTACATTTAAAATGAACATTTGCTATAAATTAAAGGTATCTTATATTATTAGAAACATTATTATAAAACATGCTTTAGTTAAAGCGTTATTGATACTTCAAGTGCAAAATGATGATATAAAATTTTAATAAAAATACACTTTTAAGTACTAATTATCTGCAACACGTATAATGACTTAAATTATAGCATGAACACCATCAAATTAAAACTTTTTTCTTTTCCATTAAAAGACAAAGCTAAAACATGGCTATAAAATTTGAGAGTAAGATCCATTCGTACCTAGAATGAAATGTAACAACAGTTTTTAAAGAAGTTTTTCACTTCTTATATAAAAAACTTTTTCAAAAGATAAATCACTATATTCACTCAAAAATCAGGAGAAATATTTTTACCAATATTAAGAAAGATATCGAGACTTACTTAATACTTGCCCTCATCATGGTTTTGAAGCATGAAGATTGGTTTCATATTTTTATGAAGGGTTAACATCTAGAGTTAGGTAAATGGTTGAATTGATGTGTAATGGAACTTTTAAAGATAAAGACCCTAATGAAGCAATAGAATACCTAGACTTGCTAGCTAACAATGCTTAAAATTAGGACACTATAGGCGCTTATAAGGCACTAAGTAATCTCAACCTCATACATCTAGTGGAGGTATATACAACCTTAAGGAAGATCATGACCTCTAAGCCAAGTTTGCATCTTTAGCTAGAAAAGTTGAGGCACTAGAATTAAAAAAAAAGTGGTCAATTAAAATCTATTTAAGATATTATGTGTCAAATCTGTGAAACCAATGACTATCCAACTTTGCCTTCTTTTAGGGAATGCCTCTATGAATAAGCTCATGTTTTAAACAATTTTTAAATGCCTAATCATAACCCATACTCGCAAATATACAATCCTAGTTGGAGAAATGACCCAAATTTTAATTGGAATAGTGATAACAATAATGCACAAACTTGACAACCACCATTTTAAGCACACCATAATTTTTAAAATTCTCAAGGATATGCACCTCCTTATGCTCCACCTCCTAGAAGAAATCTTGAGGAAATATTGCATGCATTCATTGAAAAGCAACAATCAATCAATATTGAACTTGCTCAAACACAACAAATTTTAAAGATATGTTTGCAAAATTAACATCTGCTCTTAGTTTCGAAGAGAAAGATAAGTTTTCATCTCAACCATAACAAAATTCTAAGGCTCAATACAATACAAATGTAAGTAGATTTGGATTCTAACATATAGATCAAGTCAAACCAGTCATCACTCTTCGTAGTGGTAAGATTATTGAAAAACCCACTCTTGAACCTTGTGAAAACGATGATGAGTCAATCTATGAGGGTAAGGAAGGGGTTGAATCTGAATATTGCAAATAAAAGATTAATTCCTAGCTAGCACTTTTATTTTCTTATGTTATGATTGCTTGACCGCTTTTTATGATCGGCTTATTTTAACTCGTAA
>SRLM01014259.1:9583-72081 GCA_015708895.1 Populus ilicifolia
TGGGGGGGGGGGGGGGAGATGATGAAGGAACAGGTATATGGATCCCTCATGGGGTACAGCTCATATGGAAGTGGTAGTTCTAGATGGCTGATGGTATGTTCAGCGTGTAGTCATTGGCCCTTTGGAACCTTATCAAGGGAGTGTTATGGGTCATTTGGCAACATTATAAAAACTATCGTGCATAAAAAAACACTGGAATTGAAAATTATAAACTACTCAATTATACACATGTTTGTTCTGGCATACCCTTGTAATTTCTAATGAGATCTTCCATTTCAGGGATGCCAAGGTTGGATTCGGAGATAGAGCAAAAGGCCAGCCTGTTTGTGTTCCTTTCTTTGTTTTATAAATCACAAGAACTGAACATTCTTGGAGGATGCAGGGGAATGGTTTCAGATGAAATTTTAGAATTCCATGCCTTGTTCTATCCCAACTCTCAAGGTAGCTCTATAACTTCCTTTCTATTTGATTAATACATCAGTCAAGTGTAGTGCTGCAAAACACATATAAAAGACAATTTGATCTAAGCTCTCTACTTGTATGCTAATGGCCTGGGTTAGCTCTAGATTTCTAATGCTCAGACCCTGTGAAACTTGTATGGTGGTTCGTAAATGAGTAGTTCTTGTGGATGGAAACGTTAGTCGAGATAATTGGTGCGTGTGGTTGTCTGGTGGGCTAGCGCAAAAGAGTTGCCAGATTTACAGAGTTAGAGGGTTTTCTAGGTTTTTTAATTATGTATTTAATTTTTTTTTCATCTTCCTTGGCAGCTTGTTTTCCTTTCATTAAAAAAAAAAAAAAAACAGCTAAGATACATCAGAGTTTGCAATCACTAGGATCTTCCCAGTGTAAGACAGTTATCACCCTTAAACCTAGCCTAGAAGGCCATTGCACGAGCAGTTCTATTGTTAGCTCGACGAGCATGATTCAGTAGACTTGAATGGAAGAACCAATTTGGCCACCTTATTTTAAACATCAATGGCAGCATTAAAGTTGAACTTCACCATCCCTGTCGACCAGATGGTTGTCCATTTTGGATGAGCAGGAAGGTTAGACGTCGTCATAAGAAAGCTTTAAATCATTGTTATAAAACCGGCCTGCTCAGGTAAAACTGTTGACTTGGGATCGAGTCTTAGTCTGGGTCAGGTTTTATGTAACCATGACTTGGGTAAATTTCCTCAGCTTATTGATCTGGTTGTGAGATTTGATTTGATATTTTTTTAAATGATGTTTTAGATTGAATTGGGCAGGCACACTTAACTTATGATTCAAATTTTGGGTTTATGCAAAATAATTAATGTCTTTATGAATTGAATTTTTAGTAAAATCTTTTACATAATTCAAGAAAGAGACATGGATAACGGAAAACAAAAAAGATTTATTAATTTATAATTCATTAATTTAATGTGCAACCATTTACTTATATCATAGAACTTTTTTTTTTGTTAAATTTAATTTTTATGTCAACAAAATTCAAAGCATGTTGTATGCTTGTATGTTTGGTTTTGTGTTTAAAAAATATTTTTTAAAATTTTTTAAATTATTTTATTTTTTATTTATTTTAAATGAATATAATTTTTAGTGTTTTTAAATTATTTTAATATATTGGTGTTAAAAAAATTTTTAAATTTTTTTATTAATATATATTTTAACATAAAAATTATTTAAAAAATAATTATAACTCCACTGTCAGATAAATTTGTATAAATCACGAAGCATCAAATCACTACCTCTTCCCACCATTGACCGTGTGTATACATATGCCGCCAACATTACCACTGGTTGGTTTGTTTCAATTGTATGGTAATAGTTGTGTTTTTTATATGACGCCAGCATTACCACTGGTTGGTTTGTTTCAATGGTACGGTAATATTTGTGTTTTTTATATGAAAGAATATTTTTTAAAAAAAATTATATTAACTTAATTTTTTTAAAAAAAGTTGTTTTAAAATGTAAAATTTAATATATTTAATTGTTAGAATATGTTGACATCTCTAGCATAACAGGATAGTTTAGCTGTCAAGCTCAAGGGCTCGACTCCTTACTTAAGACGAGTTAGTTTTGTTTAGACGAGTTAGTTTCGTTTAGGATATCAATCAAGTCAATTTTATTTATATATGAGTTAATTTTTTTAGTTAAATAATATTGTTTTATTTTTTAAATGGATTTCCTTGGTGTTAATTGGGTTGAGATTGAATTGGGTCAATCAAATTATTGTTAAGAAAATTTTATCAATTCAATAATTCAAATCAATTCTTGAGTTTTAAAATTTTCAAGGTAAATTGTGTAAGGTTTAATAATAGTTGTTGTATTCTCATCTTCTTAACCTTACCAAGGTTAAAAAATAATAATAAAAATAAAAATAAAATATTTTGAAAATGTACTGTGGACAAGCAAATATTGAATTAATACTAATTAAAGTTATATTTTGAAATGATTTTAATATATTAATGTTAAAATCATAAATTTGATATTTTTTATTTTAAAATTCAGACTAGTTTAACATGTTGACTCGGTATCTGGTCAAGAAAAAAAACTTGGTGACTTGATAACCTGATGAACTTAGTCAAAATCCAAACTGACTAATCCAAACATTAATGAGTGATTTTTATTTTTTATGAAAATATTATTTTGATTTTTTAAAAAAATTAGAGTCAATCCGATCATGAGGGATTTACCTTGGGTGAATCCTGTTTTGATTTTAAAACTATGACTCTTTAGATTCTTACAAAAACATGAACCAGCGAATTACTAAATATGAGATTGGTCGGTAGAGATGGCCACGCTTCATGTCAACCTCTGGTGAAGACAATTATGGGTATAGAAGGAAGTTGATTTGTGCCAACAATTGAGTTATTTTTATTAGCTTCATCACGTCCTTTCTATTCAAATTAAGCTTATAGGACACCGAGGAGCATGCATACTGCATCAAGAAGAAGAAGAGGGAAGAAACTTGAAAGCCAAACCATACAATACTTCTCATGCATGACATTGATTGCTGCTAAACAAATTATTTAACTAATTAAACAGAATTCTATTATTTTAACATTACTACATCCGAGCAAGCAAATACTAAATCGCCTTTCCAAACGGCTCTAGCTAGGCTATAAGGCTAGAATAACTACCGGTGGATCGGAAAGACTATTTTCGTAGCTACAGCTTATAGGTCAAACTCTTCAAAGACCATACAGGGGAAGATCCTCGACGTCGACCCAAATATCTTGCCCCATCAAGATCATCACTTTTCGTTGAGCTCTCACCGTGTACCTCCTGAGCATGTCATCTCTCTCCATGAAGAAGACAACCCTGTCTTCGGGAACAAGGCCTTTCTGCTCTACAAAACGATGCCAAGAAGAGCGTAGAAGAACAGGTTTTGGGTATGCTCCAGTCAGACGGGTTGATAGACAAAACTTCCATGCATTATCAGTAGCATCAGTTGCTTCAAATTTCATCATATGGGCTCCTTGAGGAAACGAAAACGCCTCCAGGACATGGGTTGGAAATGAAAGAGTATGGCTTATATGAGTCGGTTTTAGTTTCTTCGTGAAGAGATGTGTTAGGTTGGTTGCCATTAATGTGCAACAACCATTTGGTATTGCACCAAACATGTGCATTCATACAAGATGTCAAAGGTTGGCAGCCACCATTGTTGAAGAAGAGTTGGAGTTGGCAGCCACCTTTGTTGAAGAAAAGCCTCCATGAATGCCTATAAATAGAGGCATATGTTAGAGAGCAAAATGAGAGAAGAGAATTGTGAGAATGTGAAGAGAGTAGAGAGGAAGAGAGAGCTGCAATGGCAGCAGCCTTGCTGCCATTGCAGCAGCTGCAAGTGCAGCAAAGAGAGGTGAGAGTTGAGTATGAGAGGGTGTAATCCTCCTCCTCCATGTATTTGTTTTGTATTCTTTCTCTATCTCTAAATATATTGACTTCTCCCGTGGATGTAGGCGGTTTTGCCGAACCACGTTAAATATTGTGTCAGTGTGCTTGGCCTCCTATGAGCAAGTATCAGAACATCACCGGTCGGATTCCCCAACAATTGGTATCAGAGCACATGGTTTTAACGTGATGTTTGATTTTGCTCAAAAATGAAAGTTGTCAAAATTGTGTTTTGACCATACCATTGTGTAGAGGAGGAAGAGACGAAGCCACTGGTGAAAACCGTGTCGAAATCGGACGTCAGAAACCGTCGCACGCGCCGGCGGGGCGACTGTCCACGTCATCAGCCACATCAGCAGTTCTGCACAGTCATCAGACACGTCACCTGACATATCAGCACTCTGACTAGTCAAACTGCCACGTCATTAAGCACGTCAGCAGTTCTGCACAGTCATCGGACACGTCATCTGACACATCAGCACTCTGACCAGTCAAACTGCCACGTCAGATTTGGCTGACCTATATGTCCTACGTGGATGACACGTCATTATAGCCACGTCAGCTCCCTGGATTTTGATCCTGTGTGGCGAAGTCTACGTGCAACCGGTTCTGAGATTGAATCTGGGCCGTTAAACAGGCCAAAATTGTTTTGATCAAATCTTAGCCGTCTGAAGTGCGATTTGGACGATTTCAGACTTGTTTCCAGCTAATTTGATCGTTCCGGATGCAATGGTCCGGTCCGATCGTTGAGATTGAGATTAGAAATGGCAGTGATGAATGATTAAAGAGAGATTGCCCGATTAGGAGGCATCTGATGGTTATTATGGTGGTCGATGGAGCTGAAAAAAAAAAAAAAACACATGTTTGCCCAATTACATGTGTTGAACTATTATGTGGGGAATTTTAATTACCTTAAAGGAAGGTAAAATTGGGGACACTCTGGACACCCGATCGTGGACAATTTGAGGTGAAGAGTGGAATTTGATGAAGACCAATCTTGACGAATCTGAGCACTGGTAGTCTCGCCAGATGTTGAGAAATCAGGTATAAAACAAGGATACCCCAGATCACTTGTAAAGAAATGCCGCGACAAGGCTAGCAAATGGTTGTATATATGGAAAGACAATACGATGGATAGATATGGCTTAAGAAGTTCTGTCTAGGAGATTGAGTTTTAAGCGGGACCGTTGTGACCCCTCCAATCTTTCCTGGGAACTTGCTTAGTGGAAGGATTATCCATACGGTACTATTTTCGTATATGTGACAGTTTGTTATGAAACTGTTGAAGACTAGCAGGATGACGACACAAAGGAACAGTTGGGTTCCGTATGATCAAGGATTTGATGGAGTGATGATTTCTCCAAGAAAGTTAGATTCGGTGACTGTAATTTCTCGAGGGGAGAATTGATGAAGACCCTGATAATGGAAGAGAAATACAGCAAAAGGATAAAGATTGGCACCCTATTTTAACTTGGATAGATGTTATGACAGGATGAGCTGCTGTCAAACATAAGCAAGGAATATGGAGAAATCTGGAGAACCAAAATTGCACGAGAGCACACGAAGATTGTGTAGGAGTACCCGGAGGATCCAACGAGGTACTGTAATGAGACAACAGGTGCAAGGAAAAGAAGAGTTCCCAGATGACGCTCAAAACAGAGACTATGAAAAAGTTGTACA
This sequence comes from Populus ilicifolia, assembly GCA_015708895.1. Classification (NCBI taxonomy): domain Eukaryota; kingdom Viridiplantae; phylum Streptophyta; class Magnoliopsida; order Malpighiales; family Salicaceae; genus Populus; species Populus ilicifolia. The sequence goes on from SRLM01014259.1 coordinate 15,137, forward strand.
ACAAGAAGTCTTTTGTGCTCTTGATAAAGGCAACAAACAAGGACCTTTCAATGCATGTAAAGATGGAAGGGTGAGCTGTTGCAGATGCACCTAATTGAGGGGGTGCAAACGCCTGTGATAAAAGGCGACCGCCTATGATGAAAGGCGAAGACACCAAAGGGAGTTGGTGTGGGTGGAGCTGTTAAGCAGAAAAGGCGTAGAAGCTCCAAACATAGAAATTGAGGTGGAGGATTGCGAGGAGTATACCGCAACTTTCTCTTTCTATGTAATTAGTGGCAGTGATCTCTCCCATAGTCCACATGGTGGTAGAGAATTTATGGAGCCACTTTGAAGCATCTCAGTTGAAGAAGGATGCGACCGCCTATGAAAGGCGAAGACACCTTAAAGAGAAGGTGTGAGGGCTATGAGAAAAGCCTATAATTAGACCGCCGCATGACGACGAGCGGAGACACCTCAGGAGAAGGTGTGAGGGCTATGAGATGAGCCCATGATTAGATCGTCGTATGATGACGAGCGGAGACACCTCAGGAGTAAGGTATGGAGGCTATGAGATGAGCCTATAATTAGACCGCCGCATGACAACGAGCGGAGACACCTCAGGAGAAGGTGTGAGGGCCGTGAAAGGAGCCCAGTTCAGAACGCCCCAGAGCCAATGTGATGGCTAGGTATGAGTGGACAGATGGATAGCCAATGAAAGGGCTATGATGAGTATGGAGATAAATGCAGGATTGACTTTCATGGATATTGCCCCCATGCTAAAGATCAATGAGCTAGAAGACATTTGCCTTGGACAATAAGTGGATGACTTGTGGAGCATTAAGACACGGCTGCTATGAAGGAGCGGAAGGGCATGCGCAGGTTCCGGGAACAAGTTGACTCTTGTCAGGGTAGTGGGCTCGGTAATGGCATTGTAATACTCAGAGTATGAAGACAGATATGGATCAACCTTTTATGGGCTGCCCCCATGGTTAAAGGTGGAAAGCTACCTAGACTCTTGAGACTAAGAGTAGGAGACTCATGGAGAAGTAAGGCGTGGTTTCTAGGGTGAAACAGAGGGCAAACGCAACTCCTGGATGAGTAAACTCTTGGAAGAGTGGTGAGCTTGTGATCATATTGAGATACTCAAATAATGACTGTCGCACTTGAAATATCCGTTTGAGGGGGTGTTGTAAGCCTTGATGTGAGGCTTGATGAATCATTCTGGACCGAGCACGCTCGAAGGGGAATGTTGTTCCAGAGACAAGCTTCAACACTATTCAGATGTGATGTGGCAGACCATCTGGTTATAGTGATCCTTTTGTGTGAGAAAAGGTGTGCTTAGGTTACTCTGATGATTGAAAGGTTTGGTAAGTACCTGTAAACTTGGCCACAAACGCTCTCAAAATGGAAAGCTTGGAAGAGCTGCAAGATGCAAGCTTGTGTTGAAGAAGAAAGAGGACAGTTGCTCTACATGAATGGCAAAGGGGGTGATTGTTAGGTTGGTTGCCATTAATGTGCAACAACCATTTGGTATTGCACCAAACATGTGCATTCATACAAGATGTCAAAGGTTGGCAGCCACCATTGTTGAAGAAGAGTTGGAGTTGGCAGCCACCTTTGTTGAAGAAAAGCCTCCATGAATGCCTATAAATAGAGGCATATGTTAGAGAGCAAAATGAGAGAAGAGAATTGTGAGAATGTGAAGAGAGTAGAGAGGAAGAGAGAGCTGCAATGGCAGCAAGGCTGCTGCCATTGCAGCAGCTGTAATGACAGCAAAGAGAGGGCTGGAAGTAGAGTAGAATGAAGTTATCATTCTCCTCCATGTATTTGTTTTGTATTCTTTCTCTATCTCTAAATATATTGACTTCTCCCGTGGATGTAGGCGGTTTTGCCGAACCACGTTAAATATTGTGTCAGTGTGCTTGGCCTTCTATGAGCAAGTATCAGAACATCACCGGTCGGATTCCCCAACAAGATGTACCTGTTCCATTCCTTTCCAGGAGATACAAGAGTTTCTGTGAAGAGAGAAAGCTAGGGTGGGAGCAGAGATTAGCTATATAGACACTAGGAAACAAACTCAGAGAAAAGAAGGGGGAGATGCCCTATACATATAAAGTCGGTAAGATGAGATGGGCATGGCAAAAAAATAAACAAGAGAGAGAGAGATGCCAAATGTGATATGTAGACGTGGGCTCGACAAAAAGGGTCAACAAACTTACACAGATTTGAGCAAAAATTATATTTAATCAATCATTAGAGTGTAATTATTCCTAATAAATTATATTTACAAAGTTTCTTTTTTTGGTTATAAACACACATAGCTACAAAACATAATTCAACCCTAATTTAATTTAAACATAAAATTTGTCATAATAAAATAGAAGCTTGAACTCAAGAAAATCTCTTGAAGGTAAACCCAAGGGAGTTATGGATTCATGGGAGATTTAGAAAAAGATTGTGATGATTTTAATGGCCGGTAAATTCAACGAATGATTCCAGTGGCCCACAACACATCACCATATCGAGCAATTCCAAGCTGAGCTATATCAGTGTGTTCTTGGATGGATCAGTCTACCATATAAGTTCAAAATAGATTATTTTTTCATGTGATTGACTTGATTGGGAAGTCAAAAGGGTACCTATCGCTAGGGATCTACAGAGACAGTGAAGATGGGTTGTGGTGTTTTCCACTATCTCCTAAATTACAATTTATAAAGGTAAAGCTTCTAGAGTTATAATGACTCGTTAATTATTTTTACTACAATATTTTATTCTTGTTCTTAATAAAATAATCAAGATAGTAGTGTTTGGATTTTGTTTAATTATATCAATAGAACCATTGAAAATTAAATTAGACCACATAAGTTTAACGAATTAATTATTTATCATATCTAGTTTAGTTATAAATCTCATTTAAATTAGACTTTATGTTCTAGATTTTTCAAGGTATTTTTTTCTTAATTAAATATGATATGATTTAATTAGGTTAATCAAGTCATTAAAAATCTTCTTAGATTAAATGGGTTTGACTATGTTAATGTTTTGTCCAATATAATTAAAAACTAAACTTAAATTAAATTTTAAACCTTGAATTTCTGAACTCAAACCAAATTTAACAACTACATATAATCCTATTGAACATATATATATAATCCTATTGAAAGGGTTCCCAATCACAATGGTCATGATTTCACTATCATAACTCAAACTTGTTAATGGAGCCTTTTTTTATCCTATGTTATGAAAATCTTGAAAGCTATGATCAAATTTGAACATGTTTACTGATTATTGGAAGCTTCAGTAGACATTTAGCATGCCCATCACTGACAGAAAGTACATGTCCTCGTCGAATCTAAACTTTATTTCAATTGTTTTAGAAATTGAAGCAAGAATTCCAGTGTAATTTCTGGGTTATCCACTCGGAACTTAATTAATATAATGTTGAGGACATTAAGTGAAAGAAAAAACAGGCGATAGAAGACATTATTTTGGCTATGAAAGATGAGGCTAGTACTATTTCAATTACTATGAAAAAGAAGTATCCATTGATTTACCATGTAAGAGTAATGACAATTTAATTTCTAAATCTAGCTAGCTATAGTTTTCGCGACTTCACTACTTTATGAATATTAATATTAAAAATAAAAGAAAATAGCTATCCTGTGTAGAAATTTAACTTCTTGATAAGTGGATTTTTTTTTATATTTATTGTTCAAAATTTCAATATTAAATCATTTAAGTTGAACGTGATCTCAATTATAGTATATGTTTTTGGAGATAAATGAAATAGAAAGAAAGAGTTGTGTAAATAATAATAATAATAAGCCTCTTTTCTTTGTTTGAAGACTGAAATTAGAAATAGAAAATAAAGAAACAAATTAACATAAATCTTTAACTTTCTTTCTTTATACACACAAAATTTATCTGCCCAAATTCAAAGAAAATTGAAGTAAATAAAAAATACAGACAGTATTTCACTCGTAAAATCCTATAAAAAATTGTCTTTATTTATTTTTCATCATTATATCTAAACAAACAAAACATCATTTTTTATTTGCTATATAGACTATTAATTTATTTATTTATTTTGAATGTAAGTGATTTCTTTAAAATATGATAAAGAAAAAGAAGAAGCTTATTCTTTGTATAGAAAAATAGAAAGATTAATGGTGTTCCGAGAACAACTATCGAAACCGTATTAATTATTCTTTGTGATTCTTTTTTTTTCTCGAAAAATAGACACAAAGACAAGAGTGGATATAAAATCTATTACCCTACAAAAAAAGTGATAAAATACTAATTACTTTCTATAATTATTTTTAGAGAATTTTTCTTTAAAAAAACTAATAAAATCTCACAATTTTGCGCCATAAATTAATTCAATAAAAGCCAGCACAATCATGCCCTCATTGCTTAAAAAAAGAAAGAAAAAAAACTAAGTTTAACATACCATAACTCCTTTAATAATTAACTTTGGTGATTGGTAGGAAACAAAGACTAGTTAGAAGCTATCCGCATCAATACACGTAATAGCTGTGGAAAAACTTGGATGCTTTGGTTTCTGGTCCGGGCAATTCCCAGGAACCTTCCGACTAGGAAGTTTCCTCGGTGCTTCCCCTGGTTCATTTCCATGACTCTGCCTCTATGTGGAACCCATAGAAGAAATTTGTGGCCATAATATTGGAGTTTTCAATTAAGTAAGAGCATATATGGACCACCCAGGAAACTAAAATTCATTTCGATCTGTGCGTGCTGCTCAAGCAAAGAGTCGGTTAATCTTTTTCTTTCTTTTTTATTAACGTAGATTATGAGCCAGCTTGCGCATACCACAATTAATTTTATGGCTCACTCAACAGCCTACAAGCTTAATAAATAGGTAAAGCTTCACAAAGATAACAGATATACCGCATAGAAAGGATCTAATAGAGACACAAAAGAAATAACTCTCCAGCTTTATTTTCACTGAACTCGAATCTAAGTTTGAAAGAAGAAGAGTTATTCCAACAGCTACTAAACCCTGCTGGTCAAGAGTCGGTTAATCTTGGTTTATCAGATCAACAGTACTACACATGAAATTAGTCCATACATTGACATTTTAGGTTTGATTGATCCAGATAAAAACAAGTTTGTTCGTTCATGGAGATTGAATGATAAAATCTTTGTATTTTTGCTGCCAACTTTTATTCATATGTGCACTGGTAATAGTAACTATATGTAATTTGCCTCAACAAAAATATTGTATGGTATGGACATATATAAAAGATGATATATATTTTATAAGATGCTTTTTTTTTTCAAATTAAATCTGGAAGTTGTTTCATAATTCTTACTATTTTTCTTGTCATTTCAGGATTCTTTTTTTATTTATTATTATTAGTTTTTAAAAATCTATTTAATTCAGGTTTTATTACTTACCTTAATTTAACTTATCTATTGACAAAAAAAGTTGTTAACAATTCAGAAGCATGAAATCACAATTCTCTCTATAATATAATTGTAGTTTAAGAGTTTGTTGGGCCATGATTTTATTTTCCATTTTTGCTCTACACTGCCTTAAAATAAATTAATGAAGCATATAGTGACCCCCTCATATATACAGTCTTGAAGTACTATTGCACATGAAAAATTTCATGCATTGACATTTTAGGTTTGACTGATCCAGGTAAAGACAAGTTTGTTTATTCATGGAGATTGAATGATAAAATCTTTGTATTTTTGCGAACTTTTATTCATATTTGGACTAGTAATTGTAACTATATATAATTTGCCTGTATGATATTGACATATATAAAAGATGACTTTTTTTTATTGAAGAAAAGGATGGTGAAAGAAAATAGGTGTGCTTTTAAAGCTTAATATACTGTGGTTGTTATTATTTATTTAAGAATAAAATTAATTAATTAGGTTCAATATCAGTTAAATAAACGAAATTTCAACTTTATTTCTTACTAAAAATACCACAATCACAGTTTTTTAGTCAGGAATAAGTCATAGGTTACAAGTTATTTGTTATGATGATTAATTCAAGTTAAATCAAATAAAATTTTTATACAAACAAGTTGTTTAGATAAAATAACTTCAAAATAAATAAATAAGTTTTTATTAGGTTTTATATATCCAAGTAAATAAGATCATGAATCAACTCAGATTTTTAATTAATTTAATTATTTCCTTTATTTTTTTTATCAATCACCATAAATTCCAATTCAACCTTAGCTAGTTCCAAGTGGACCGACATTTTGTTTCAAGTTTTGGACCGACATTTTGTTTCAAGTTTTATAACTGTGGCTACAATAAAAACTATGTTAATTTTTATATATTTTTATGAAACTAATAATTGTTTTATTCTTTTATACTTTTGATTAAAAAAATTCATGATAGTATTTTTTTTATTGAAATTTAATTATCATGTGATGCTAAACTTTTTGTTAAAAAAAATTATTTTGTTTTCATAAAAAAAACATGTATTTTTTTCTAGGAAACAAATTAATAAAAAGGAGACATTTGGTTAAAGATTTTTTTTTCCTTATTGATTTAAATAATTTCAATTCTTGAAAATATTTATTTTAATTTTGTTAGGTTTTCATTCAAAAGATTATGTTATCCAAAAAAAAAATACATGTTTTCATAAAACATAAATGAAATATATGGATAAGAAAATAAATTTTTAATTGAAAATATATTTTATTCTCTATAATTTAATCATTTAATTTCTTAATAATATTTATTTTAATCATTTTAAAAATTTTAAAAATAAATATAAAGCATGTTATATTTTTGCATGTGTAAAACCATGATACATCATTTTAAATTATTACATCTACCAATCTAGTATTTATTATTACGATAATAGCTTTGCTTTAGTATTTTTATTTAAAAATATAATAAAATTATATACATTTTTTAATTTTTTAAAAAATATTTTTATATTAAAATAATTTAAAAAATAATTTTATATAGAAAAACAATTCAAATTAATTAGAAAAAAACACGGCTCGGAAACAAACGGTCCCATCATAAACGCCGCTACGAAAACTACCGTACTGTCAGTTTTGTTGAGGGGACATTAGGACCACATGACGATGGACAAGTGGTCAACTCCGGCTGTCATGACATCCTCTTCAACCTCACCGAGGCAAATTAACTTGCGACTCCTCCTAACACTGTCAACAAATCGCCACCGCCACCTCCACCATGGCAGCGATCATTTAACCCTCCGAGTGTTGAACGTTCTAATGATAAGCGTTTCTAACATGGGATTGCTTCAAGAATTAAAGGTGAGGTCTCAGTTGCAGTTGTCTAGCTAATATATTCATCCGGATATTTAAGTTATGTTTTGCAATGCTTTTTTAAAATGTATTTGGAATGAATGCATCAAATTAATGCAAAGTAATGTTTTTTCAGATATTTTAAAATGTTTTTAATATATTTATATCAATAAAAAAGATTTTATCTGATTATAATCTTACAAAAGCATACATGTTGAATTATTAAGAATTTATACGAAGACGTCGTCAAAATTTTATTTTTATAAATTTTAATTTGTTTTAAAAAAATTTCTATATTTTTAATTTTTTAATCGTTTTAATATGTTAATTTTAAAAAATAATTTTTAATTTTTTTTAAAAATAAAATATATTTTTTTAATATATTTTTTATATATATAAAAAAATTATAATCGCTATTAAAATCTGGAACTGAATATAATATTAGTCATGTCATGTAGAGATAGTCACACTTCATTTCTCCAATGTGAACAGACTCCAGTCAATAGTTTGGTAGATAGAGACAAGGGTAATATTAGTCACGTCATGTAGAGATAGATAGTCACACTTCATTTCTCCAATGTGAACAGAGTCCAGTCAATAGTTTGGTAGATAGGGACAAGGGTATAGAAGACGCCATTTTTGAGCTATTTTTATTAGCTTCATTGTATTCTTTCTATTCAAAGCTCATAGGACACTGAGGAGCTAGCAGACATAAATTAACAAGAAAAGCGAATGGAAAAGACTAGATATCTAAGGTTTTAATTTTCTTAAAAATAATTAAATTTTTAAGAAAAAACGATATAATTACAAACCAGGCCCTATAACAAACTACCAGTGGAGTGGAAAAGGCTCTTTTCGTGCCATCAGCTTATATGTCAACTCTTCAAAGACCATGTAGGGGAAGATCCTCGACGTCAACCCAAACATCTTGCCCCATCAAGATCATCACCTTTCGTTGAGCTCTAACCGTGTATCTCCTGATCATATTGTCATTAGCTTCGTCGTCTCTCTGCATGAAGAAGACAACCCTGTCTCCCGGAGCAAGGCCTTTCTGCTCTACAAAACGACCCCAAGAAGAGCGTAGAAGAACGGGTTTTGGGTATGCCCCAGTCAGACGGGTTGACAAGCAGAACCTCCATGTATTATCAGTAGCATCGACTGCTTCGAAATTCAAAATATGGGCTCCTTCAGGAATTGGAAGAGCCTCGAGGACATGGGTCGGAACTGAAAGAGTATGGCTTATATGGGTTGGTTTTAGTTTCTTCGTGAAGAGATGCACTTGCTCCATTCCTTTCCACGAGAAAAAAGAGTTTTTGTGAAGAGAGGAGGGTAGGGTGGGAGCAGACGTAAGTTATACACACACACACACATTAGGAAACAAACAAATTAAGAGAATGAGAGAGGGATGTTCATACACAGGGGTTGGTTATCCCATGTGATCTATTTTTTTAGTGCTTACACGTATTAAAAAACCAACCGAGTAGTGAAAAAGTATGCAATTATTTTAACTGCCAGCCAATTCAACGATTGTGTTGGTACAATTTTCAGTGGCCCACACATACACATCACCTAAGTAAACAATTCCTAGCTGAGCTGTATCAGAGTGTGTTCTTGGATAGATAAATTTTGTGAGCCGCCAATCTACCATATAAGGTCAAAATAGATTACTTTTGATGTGATTTTGTATTTTAAAAATTGTAAATTTTATTTTAAATTAATTTTTATTATATTTTTAAATTATTTGATGTACTGATATTAAAATTATTATTTTTATATATTTAATATATATATATATTAAAAACAATTATTGCTATAATCTTCATCACAATTTTAAATAAGAATTCAAAAGGGTGGTGTGTATATATATAAATTTGGATTAATAATTTTTATTAAATTGATAATATTTTATTTTTTAATGAACAAAATCTAAGTTAAATGATTAAGAATCTAATTTGAGAAAAATAGATTTTTCTAAATTAATATTTTACCTAGTTTATTTTAAACCACAAACTTCAACTTACACGACCTGGTCAGTTATTATTAATGAATGGAAGCTTCTTTGGACGTTTAGCATGGACACAACCGGCAGCGAGTTCATGTTGGCATGTTGACACGTGTCTCTGAGTAGCCAGCTCAGGGGTTCGATTTTTACCCGACACATCCACTGAAGACAGACACGCAATCATAGACACGTGTTGTATTTTAAATAAATGGATATCCGTAGTCAACAGACAGATCCAACAAGTCCCAATCCCATATAAAAAAAAAATAAATAAATAAATTGAAAAAGAAGAGCATGTCATGTTGTATTTTAGCCATTTAGGACCTTGTGTTGACATAAATGCCCTGCTTTCTCTTAGGAAGCAAGTAACCTGAATATTTGTGAGTATAGTCATCTTAATTTTATTGGACAAATTAAGCCTTCATCAATTTTTTTTCAATACAGTACTTTGATGTGATATTAGCATAGCTGTCATCAGAGTTTTGTTATAATTTTTCACCTTTTTTTCTCTCCCTCTCCTCTTCTCTCTTCTAATGTGTAGTTCATTTTACCTTATATATATTTCAGGATAGTAACAAACTATATATATCGCGTTTCTCAATCATATCATATATAAATTATTTTATTTGACCAATTCTGTTTTATAATATATTATTTCACCAATATTGTTTTTTTTTCAAAAAAAAAAAACATGCTAATAAGCAACAATAGCCACAAAAAACCTCTCAGAACCATACGATACAGCCATGAGTCCTCTTGATTTTCATTCTTTTAATCCTTTTAATAAAGTATCTATATATCAATATCTCAAGCAATAATTAGCACTAGCTATTTGATCATAGCTCTACCACGGGGCAAATACTTTTTTTCTCCTATAAAAATATTGCATATCTAACATGTTTTTGTACATTAAAAAATTCTAACATCAAATTGAAAAAATCATGTATACATGTAATCAAATAAATAAAAAATTATATACATTAATAAATAAATAAAATTATTAACAATAATTAAAAATAAAACTAAGAAAATCAAGAAGCATTCATATATTAAAATATTTAATCTCGCAAAACACAATATTTAATCAATTATGTTTGTTAATTTTTTTAAATTAGTTTTTTATTTAACCAAATAATAATAGAAACAAACATATAAATTAAATTGATTGAATAAAATAAAAGGAAGAAAAAAAAATTATGCATGAATGCACATATTAAAAATATTATAGGAAAGTAAATATTTTTATTTTCAAAAATAAAGTCTATCTATACAAAAGATTAAAAAACATATGGATGAATAAAAATAATCTTTTCAAAAATCAAATACACACAACACCATTAAAAACAGTCTATATCAAAAAATATTAAATAAGCAAAAACAAAATCACATAGGAGAGATATTAACTGAAACATAAATTTAAAAAATATTAAAAAACAAACATGTTAAAAAAAGATATTAATTAAAAAAACTATATTAAAAAAAAATATCAAGTATGTTGTGTTTTAACTAGTCATGCTTATAATCCGAGTCATGTATCCAACCAAATTCAATATATATATATATATAAAGCATGCCTGACACATTGTAATGAAGAGCCCAATCATGTAAGAGAGCCTTCGAGCCTTACCTCTTTGGATTTAGTTTTTATTTATTTTTTATTTAAAGTGATAGACAACCTATTATCAATCTTTATTTTTTGAGAAAAAAGCATGCAATGTAGACAATATGTCATCCACAAGCTTAAATTTCGCCCATCATTATGATAGTGAAAAATTAAATAGTATTTTTTTCTTAGAAAACTTAATTTTTAAGTTATTTCAACCTAAAAACACATTTCTAACATCTTTCATTGCAATAATTTTACCGATGTACATGTTATAAAAATTTATTTAATCAAGTTCTTATTTTATTGTTTTTAAATCTAGAATTGTAATCTTTAATATTAATTACATTTTAATTTTTAATTTTTAAAATTTATTTATAATTAAATAACAAATCTGTCCTTTCTCACTCTCTCTTTTTCCCCTTTACTACTTTCGTTTCTTTTTCTTGATGCAGCAACACATCAACGGGCCATTCTTCTATTTCCAAGATTTGTCAAAGGCCTTTCTCTGACATTGTTGAAAAACTGGTGTTTTAGAATCATGATATTTTCTTTGGGAAGCTCAAAGATATTCGACAGTGAGAGTCACTAGAAAAAGAGCATGAGAGGCAATAGAGATGACTTGTATACTGTGTCCAGGGAAAATGGGCATGATGTTAAAACCTACCAAAAGCAGGGCAGCCAAGCATATACAAGGTTGAAGGTTCAAACGAGCTACGATCAAAGCATAATCAACGGAGGGCTAGAAAACCTCATGATTCTGTAAGCCTTTCCCAAACTTGTGCAAAGTATGAGGTAAATTGTAAGTCTTTCCCAAGCTTGCGCAAAAGCAATTCTATAACATCACCTGTCAATCCGGCCCCATAGCTTTTAAACAGTGCAGGAAGCAAACATGGATTTCACTGAACAGATTTTACAGGAAAGCATTTCCTATGAATAACACATTACAGACAATGCATACACATCCAACAATCCCTAAATCCTTCACGGCTACATTAGATTCCAGGTATTGCTATCTTCTAAATGGATCAGAAACGAATACAAATTTCATGATTTCTGATAACTTGAACATACAGGAGAAGCCAAAATAGGAACCTTAGCTACAAACTCTGGTAAGTCATCTGACTGAACAACGACCACCGGGTGCACATGAAGATATTTATCAGATTATAAAAGGACAGGGACGAAGAGAAACAAAAAGTGCGAATCGGGTACTGTGGAATAGGACGAAAGCTCCCACTCAGTGGTAACAACAATTGTGGTCATATGGCCATGGCTAGACTTGGAAAGCTCGACCCAGGCAAAGTAGCGGCACAAGGAATCTCCTGGCTATAATTGGCATCCTCATGTGTTCAAAAAGAGGTTCGCAAATTGGGACTACAGGTCCCTGCTATTACTAGGGCGATAAAAAAAAAAAAAGAAAAAAGAGAGGCAGAGTTTGCAGAGAACACTGCAACGTCAGACACATATTCTGTAGATAATTAATTTATTAATAAAATTATTGATAAAAATACTTTGATGATAAATTTTTTATCGGTAATTTTTTATTTATTAGTAAATCTATTAGCAATAAAAAATACTATTATTAATAAATTTACTAATAGAATAGACATGTAAAAAAAATTACCCGTTTCATTTTGTCTGTATATCCCTAAAACAATACAGTTAGTAATTATTTAAAAAAAATTAAAAATTTATTTTATGAAATTATAAAATAATTAAATTAATATAAATCAACACTCCATAATATATACTCAAAATGCTTGGAAAAAAGAATAAGAAAATCAACTCAAATAAATTTGCAACAAATAAATAAAATAAAAAATAAATTCAACTAAAAAAATTCATAACAACAACATTTATCTTATATGAAAAAAAATCTCACAACACTATTTATATAATTATTAAGAAAAAAACAATTAAACATAAAATAAAAAACAAATATAGTGAAAAAAATCATGAAAAAAAAATCTTGTCTTAATGTAGTTGCAAGTAAAGCTAAAGAGACAAAAAAAAAACTTTCATAAAGCAAATTAATTAAAAACAAAATTAAGAGTATAAAAGAAAAAAGAAGAAAAAGACATATCCCAGTATGGAGGAGAATATAAGGAGATGAGGAGAGAAGAAAAGAGAAAAAAATAGATATTAATGTTTGTTATATATAGTGAAGAAGAAAAAAAAACAGAATAAATGAGTATGTTTCTTGTGAAATAAATGGATGCAGACTTTTTATTAAGACCCGTTAGCAACAGTTTTACCTACAGATAATTAAATATTAATATTTTTTAATTTTTTCATTAGTAATATTTAATTTAAATTTTTAATTTTATAAAAAAATTTAGAAACCGCCAAAAATCACTGTTGATTTTTCAATCCATTGGTAATTCTATTTATAATATTCAAATAAAAATTTTAAATTAATTAAATTTTTTCAGAAAACCGTCAAATAACATCTATAACTTTTTAACCCAAGTGTAATTTTGTCCATAAAAAATAACAGTTAACAGTGTAATTGAAAAGTGAACACTTCTAGAGCTATCTGGAAAATATTGATAAAATTTTTCATTGATAATTCCTTTTGTAATTGATATAATAAACAATGTTCACAATTTACTAATGAGTTTACTAACAAAATAAGAAATAAATTCTATCAGTAAATTCCATTGATAAATCATTATTTTTTTGCTTTGTTTTAGCTTTTTTTCACTGTAATTCTCTCAGTATATATCAATAAAATATTTTTGTTAGTAAACATTCTTGAAAATTTACTGACATAAATATTCCCTTGATATTCTATTTGAATTTATTCATTTTATGGTAGTGAAATAATTATCCTCTCCATTTATTTTTAACAAAATATTTTTTTTATTAAAAAAATATTTTTGCTACAAACATAACACGAATAAGAAGGGAGAGATTTGGTTAAAGAAATAGGTTTTTTAGTGCTTTAAATCATATGAATTCTTGTAAATGTTTATTTTAATTGCGTTAGGTTTTTCTTAAAAAAAGACTTTTTTTTTTATAAAAACAAAATACATGTTTTTGATAAACAAAAATGAAATACATAAGAGAATGAAATTTTAACTTAAAACATATATTTTCATCTATAATCTAATTGCTTAATTTCTAAAAAAATATTTATTTTAATTACTGTAGATTTTTTTAAAAAAAAAATAGATTAAGAAAATCATGTAACAAAGCATCCTTTTTGGTATCATTGAAAGCAGGTTGTCTACTTGATACGCGTTAAAACGACCGCCTCAACGCCGCCATCAAAACCACCGAACTTTCAGGTTATGTCAACATCTCCTGTGGCAGCCGGAGGGACCACCATGATGGGGATAAATGGTCACTTCCTGCTGTCCCCACATCATCCTCTCCAGGACAAAAAAATGGCGACTCCTACTAGCAAAAGAATTCAGCACTGCCCCATCACTATCAACAAGCCACTATCATCACTGCATCATGTAACCCCCAGAGGCTTGAAAGTTTTATTAACAAGCATTTCTAGCATTGGATTGCTTAAAGAATTAAAGATGAGGTCTCTGTTGCAGTGTTGTTTAGCTTAATTTATTCATCCAGAATCCAAAATATTAGAAGCGAATTGACCATCACATCAGCAATTAATTCAATTCCTTTGTGTGTATTGAATCTTGGTGCGTCAATATTTACAATTGTGTTCGGTAGAAGTATGGATGGAAGTTGGTTGATGCCATGTGGAAAATGGTCTAAAAACCAAGGATACAGGGGATCCATGATCGATGAGCCAGTAGCCCAATGCATCAGGGAAAAAAAAAACCAATCTAGCTTGACAGTAGCTGGAAGAAACCCGAGGATGGTACTGCAAAATGGAATGCTGAAGGTTCTTAGGGAAACCGGAAGTGCAGGAATTGGAGGCGTTCTGAGAGACCCATAGGGTCGTTTGTTGTGCGTTTTCTCTAGCATGATTGAGGACATGGATTCAAATGAGACTGAAGTTTTCCCCATTAAGAAAGCATTAGAGATTAGTGTTCCTTCATCGTTTCCAAGCCAGCTTAATTGGGCTGTAGAATCAGATTCGGTTAGCAGTGGACGTTCCAACAAGCCATGGACGATGCTGCGTCTGTTTAATTCTATTTCCATTAATGGCATCTGTGAGAACAGTGGCCTTTCTTCATGTTTCGAGAGAGGTATATTGTGGCATGTCATTAACAAAGCAGAGCTTGATTTCATAGCTACCTTGACTATTACCTGTTCCGTTTTTTTTTTCCCCTTAATTTCTTTCCTCTGTCAGCCACTCACTCTATGGCTATTTTCAATAGCTTCCTTTTGAATTAAAGAACAAGGAAACAGCATATTAAAGAGATTACAACCAAGCAATGAAGTCTAATGTAAGATTAACACTATTTTTGGCTAGTTGGTCTACTGCATGGTTAGCCCCTGTGTGAGCGAGTGTAAAAATTGTTTCCCTCAACTGTCTTCTTAACAATATTTTAAAGCTCATAAAAGGTCTCTAGTTTCCAGGATCTTAATCCTGGGCTTTGTATATCGCCAGCAACTCTGCCTCACTCGAATCAATAAAGCCAGCAGTGCAGGAGAAATAAAACATGAACGCACCACCAATCCCAGCTGGTCCTGGTTTTCCCCATTGATGCTCACTTGCATGGCTTGTTGGAAAAGACTTGTAGTTATTTTTATTAGCTTCAACATTATATTCTTTCGATTCAAAGCTCATAGGGGCACACATACATTAAGAAGAAAAGGAAAGAAACTTGAAAGCCAAACAAGATACTAATTACACAGTTATATGCATGATATTGATTACCGCCAAGCAAATGGCCTAACTAGCCAGCTAGCTATAAGGCTAGATTAACAAACTACTAGCGCAGCGGAAAGGACTATTTTCATATCAACAACGAGCACGTCAAACTTTTCATAGACCATACAGGGGAAGATCCTCGACATCAACCCAAATATCCTGCCCCATCAAGATCATCACTTTTCGTTGAGCTCTAACCTTGTACCTCCTAACCATGTCATTATCTTCATCTCTCTCCATAAAGAAAACAACCCTGTCTTCGGGAGCAAGGCCTTTCTGCTCTACAAAACGATGCCAAGAAGAGCGTAGAAGAACGGGTTTCGGGTGTGATCCAGTCAGACGGGTTGATAAGCAAAACCTCCATACATTATCAGTAGCATCGACTGCTTCAAATTTCATCATATGGGCTCCTTCAGGAATTGGAAAAGCCTCAAGGACATGGGTTGGAACTGAAAGAGTATATCCTATATGGGTTGGTTTTAGTTTCTTCGTGAAGAGATGAACTTGTTCCATTCCTTATCAGGAGATACAAGGGTTTATGTGAAGAGTAAAAGCTAGGGTGGGAGTAGAGAATAGCTACATAGACACTAGGAAACAAACTCGATAGAATGAGAGCGAGAGCAAGAGAGAGAGATGCTATGTGTAACTTATAGAGATTTGACCAAAATTTGTGTTTAACCAATCCTTCCTTATAAATTTTGGGCTTTTAATTATCTTTAAATGTGTGTATGTGATTATTACGGCTTAAAAATAGATGAGAAATTAGAAACATAACTATAAAAATTGTAATTTAACCCTAATTTTATTTGGACAGAAAATTTGTTATCATAAAGATAAACCCCATTGAGTTAAAAAAAAAAAATCATTGGAGATTTGGTATCAGTAATTCGCGATTGAAACAGAGGTTGGAGCGAAAAAAATACAGTGCAGTTGAAACTATTATTAAATTATTAAATTAATATTTAATAGATTGATATTAAAAAAAAAATTAAAATACTGTAGATGACTATGATAACGGGCACCTACCAAACTTATTTTCGACCACCTGCCCGAGTTCTTTTGTTTTCATCTCCTTCTCGACCGCGTAAACAAAAAAAGCTTTAGAAAAAGTTTGCTCTGATTTAACTGCCGGCCAATCCGACGAAGGGGCGGTACAATATTTCAGTGGCCGACGACACATCACCATATTAAGCAATTCCTACATGAGCTGTATCGGAGTGTGTTCTTGGATAGATCAGTTCTGTGGGCCATCGATCTACCACATAAGTTCCAAATAGATTTCTCTGTGATTGACTTGTTTTAGAAGTCAAAAGGGTACCTATAGCTAGGGGGATCTATAGTGATAAAGTGAGGTTGGGATTTGGTGTTTTCCACTATTTTTCTCCTAATATTACTATTTATTAATGTGAGAATTATTGAAAAACATGGTATAGATGGTTGATTTATGCGTTAATGGTTTATTTTTATTAAAATAATAATATTTTTTTAAGGAGGCATTCGACCCATATAATTTGATTTTCATTTAATTAAATTGAATTAGTGTTAATTTAAATTTTATTAAATTAAATTAAATTAGTGATTACTTGATTGTCAAAACTATAATATTATATCAAAAAATTATTTTAATATAATAAATAAGATTTTAAAGTATAATTTATATTATTCTCTAACATATTTAATTTTATATAATTTAAATTAAATTTAATTAAATAAATAAAATTATTACAAATTTAATTGAATCAAATAATTCGTTGGGTTAGTGTTTTATTAGTTAATTAAAAACTTAGGTTTCAAATCCCAAGTTTTTCAAAGGAAGGCTGGATTAAAGAATTTTTATTCTAAAGGAACTTTCTTTTATCCTTTGTTATGAAAGTCTTGAAAACTTGAGCACGACCTGGCCAGTTATTATTAATTACTAGAATCTTCATTGGACCTCTAGCATGCACATTAAGGCCTTAATCATTGCGGCCATAAAGCAGTGGAATGACTGGAAACATGTCTCAAATTATATTTTTTAAAATTTAAAATTTAATTTTATTTAGAATTAATTTTTTTATATTTTCATATGATTTTAATACACAAATGTTAAAAATATTTATAAAAAATAAAAAATATTATTTTAATATATTTAAAAAAATTATTTAAAAACAATTACTTTAATATTTTCAAACATACCTTTATCAAATCTAAACATTATTTTATTACCTTCAGAAATTGAAACAAGAATTTTAGGGTGTAATTTCTGGGTTATGCTAAGGAAATTAAATTAAAGAAAAAACATATGAAGACATTATGTTGGCGATGAGAAATCAGGCTAGCGCTATCTCAATTACTATGTATATGTAAGAGTAATGATAATTTAAAGTCTAAGCTAGTTATAGTTTTCTTCGCTTCACTGTCTAATAATCTCAGATATCATTTCATATTTGGTGCACCATATTTTTGTTTTATTTTTTCCATCTTATATTGGAATAATTTTTTAATTAATTTTTATATCAATCAAGACTTGTCAAGGTTGAAAATCATGGCTAACCTTGGGTCGAACCCACCGGCAACCCAAATGTCATACAAATGGAGAGAAAAAAGACTCATCATAGGTGAAAATTATGCTCAACCTTGAGTCGAATCCACCGGATTCAATTAAAAAAGCAATAGTACTAAGATTCAATTTAATAATATTTTAAATTTTAATATAATTTATTGTTTAGAATTAAGATTTTCCTGATTTTATACAAGTCAAGATCTATTTCACTGATTTTCAAGATTTTAATTTGATTTTCCATAGTTAATATAACTTGATGGGTCGTGATTTTAATTTCACACGACAAATCTACATGCTATCACTTTTTCAGTACACTCAGAGACTCTTAACACTTCTTTGATTTTTGTATTTTAGCTATATATGGCCATATGAAGACATGTATGTGCTGCTTGCTCTTGATTTGAGTGGGAAAACCATGCCTTTAATCCAAAAAACAAACCCACAAGAACCAAACAGTGCAATTATGAATGAGTCATGAATACTAATTAATTTAAAATTAATATATATATATATATAGCATGCCTCAATATAATCCCTGTAATAAAGTACCTAGATATCAATATCTCAAACAATAGCCAGTATCATGATGATGATGATACCAATCCATACAACTTTAGCACACATGAGATTATGTGATGCAGGACAACTCTAGGTTTTTCCTTTTTGACTTTCCTAATAGATAATATAGGATTTTTCTCATAATATCCTCTAAAAAATTGTATTAATTTCTTTTTCCATCAATAATACATCTAAACAAACAAATTAAGCTACATTTTCCCTCTCTTTTCTTATTTTCCATATAGATTATTAATTTATTTTTAATGTAAATTATCCATTTAAAATTTGATGAAAAGAAACTTGTTCTTCATATACCAAAGAAACTTATTCTCCACAATCATGCATGCCCTCGTTGCAAAATAAATAAATAAATAAATAATCAAGGTTTAACAGACCATTACTTCTTTAATAATTAACTTTGCTGATTCAAAAAATAAATAAATAAGAGTAGTTAAAAGTCATCCATGCCATTAAGTAGACGTCATAACTGTGGAAAAACATGAACAGGTTGGCTTAGCCCCTGGAAATCTCCAGGAACCTGCCGACTGAGAAGTTTCCTCGGTCGATCCTTCCATTTGTTCTTAATTTCCACGACTTGCTCTATTTAATGTGGAGCCCATCGAAGAAATTGTTGGCAATTAATAATGTTTAAGTTTCTCAATTAAGGAAGAACAAGGACCCCCAGAGGCAGCTTAGCTAGGATCAAACCCAGGGAACAATATTCCATTCTCAAGCAAGACAGTACGGTCGATCTCACACAATTCTTATAACCGTTCGCCATAAAGATCACGTTGTCAACTGCGTACTTATCGTATTAAAATTTTAGATTGTTTTAATTTGATGATCTTAAAAATACTTTTTTAAAATAAAAAAAATATTATTTTAATATAAAAAATATTTTAAAAAATAATTACAACCACACTTTCAAATATAAATATTTATAGATTACATCAATTTGTGTGATTTCTTTTTAAATCTAATAAAATTAAACAAATTTATTGTAAAAATAAATATAACTTTAACTAGATGAAGTTGTTTTCACACATGTATTAAGCTTTAAAGTTGTTATTTTAAAAACAAATTTAATATTTTAATTGGATTTGAAATATTTATTTAATTCAAGTTTTATTAGTTACATCAATTTATTTTACTTTTAAAATAGTTTTATATGTTACTAAAATACAATTATTGACTTTCAAATCATTAAATAAAATCTTCTCTATAATTTAGATTTTTTTTTTTATCATTAGACACTGCATTTAAATAGATTAATGAAGCCAAGAGTGACTTGCACAAATGATTAGCTAACTCACAATGAACATAAAATGAAGCATATAAAGTCTCAAAGTACTACTGCACATGATACATTAACATTTTAGTTTTGTGCAATATGAAAAGACAAGTTTGTTCATTCATGGAGATTGAATGATAAATTAAATTCTTGTATTTTTCAAACTTTTATTCATATGTGGATTAGTAATAGTGACTCTATATATAAATATATATATATAATTTGCCTCTAAAAAAAAGTATGATCTGACCATATATGATATATATTCTTGATTATGCTATTTTGTTTTTAATCCAAAATGTCAGTGAAAGATATTTATTTTTAACTCAACATACAAGATATTTTGTTGTGGTTGTTATTTTTAGTGCTGGAAAAAATATTAATTAATTAATTAGGTTAAATATCAATTGAATGAATCAAATTTCAACTTTATATGATTGTGTTCATCAAATTTTATGAAATGCTATTATCTTAGATTCATAAGTTTACTTTGGTTAGTAATTGAATCACAAATTAGGAGGGTTAATCCAAATTAATCTATTTATAAAAAAATTAAATTGATTGTTTTGATGATATAAGTCCCCATTAAATAGGTCTTAAATCAACCTATCATAATGGTTCAGGATTTATAATAAAGGCTATAGTGCAAACTAATTAAAAGATTATAAGCAAGGTCTAATATGACTAGTGAAGGGCCTTCCATTTTTTTTCCTTTTTTTAATTTCCCTTTTTGGTTTTAAGAGGATAGCCAAATGTTGAATAATTTATATGAAATTATATGATTAATTGGTTATTAAAAAGGATAGTTGGATATTAAGTAATTCATATGAAACTACCAAATTTTATTTGGTTATTAAAGAGGATAACTGAATGTTAAGTAATTCATATCAAATTACTAGAATTTATTTGGCTGTGAAAGAGAATATTCAAATGTTGGGTAAATCCTATGAAATTACTAGATTGATTGGCTATTAAAGAAAATAGTTAGATGTTGAGTGATTTGTATGGAATTACCAGAATGGTTAGCTATTAAAGAAGATTAGCCAGATATGGAGTACTTCATATGGAATTACTAGATATTTGTTGGTTATCGAGGAGGGCTAGCTAGATTGGAGGTAAATTTATGAATTACTAAATTTAAAATTAAATAATGAATGTTGATTGTAAAAGTTCTATAAGTATAGGATTGATAAAACTATGAATGAGCTATTTATATTAGAGTGTAATAAGTTAGTGATCAAAGACAATTTGATATATTTTGAAGAATTGTAAACATAATAATTTTACCATTGTTAATGTGTTATTTTACTTATTTCTTATTAATGTTATGTATACATGTCTTTCATGAGATGATGCGAAGCATTAGATATAGGCTTATGTGTTTAGATCTTTATTTTTTGAAATACAATATCTTTTGCCTTATATGTAATTTTTATTATATATAATTTATTTTTGGTACTTACATATTTACAAAGTATAGGTAAGAAACTAACATTAATGAGCTATTCAAATCAAGTTTAGTAATCATAGTTATGCATGTTATAAATGATAGATGCATATTAAAGTAATAATTAGCTCAACATGAATCCCTCGAATTTATTCTTGTATTAA
This sequence comes from Populus ilicifolia, assembly GCA_015708895.1. Lineage (NCBI taxonomy): Eukaryota > Viridiplantae > Streptophyta > Magnoliopsida > Malpighiales > Salicaceae > Populus > Populus ilicifolia. Next base: position 36,789 of record SRLM01014259.1, read on the forward strand.
CTTAGTTAATGTTTTGTTATAAGAGAATGTAATTACCATGTTTTATTTGTTGATCATGTAGGATTGAGAAAGCATAATGAAGTATTGCTACGTGAGATATTGTCTAATTAAATGGGATATGATTTAGGATGGTTGGATCAAAGTGGAAGCTAGATTGAATAATATGATTGAATGAAGTTTAGTAAATAACTTGGTACCATTAAAAAACAAAAGAAACTCTATTGAATTTTCTATAGAAAATTAGATTTCTATAAAAAAAATCTTGAATGTTTCCATTTCTGAAGGGTGATTTTGATATAATAGTTATGTCCTTGATGATATAATTTTGAAATTGTTACTGACATGACCAAGAAAAATTTTCTCTTAAGTGTAAGGGTGTTAAAGTAATAAATAATCTAGTAAGACCAGAGTCAAACCATATGAAGGTTAATTGTAGAAATTATAAAACAACAATAATATAACAATAACAACAATAATGATAGTACTAATAGTAATAATAATAGTAAAAATAATAGTAAAAATAGTAATAAGAATACTAATACTAATAATAATAGTAATAGAAATAGAAATAGAAATAGTAGTAGTAATAATAATAATAATAACAATAAAGAAGTTGATGAGAACTTTGAGATGAAAGATTAATGTGAGAATCAAACAATGATAAAAATAAATGTCAAGGTTAGAAGATTTATTAATGGTATTTCAAACAATTATAGTATAAACTCTTATTAGTCAACTGGAAACCATACACAAAGGAGGTTCTAATCAGATTATAAATAATTGACATGATTATATTAGTTATTTTATTTGATTAATGCTAGTACTTGTAAATATTATCAGACATTCATGCTTGTAACTTATGTTAACAATAAATCAAGTTCCTTTTGATATCTCAAGTGTTGGTTATACTATATAGTATGGGCTATGAGAGTGCCAAGTGTTTGTTGTACCAAGTGTTATACAGTATAAATCTAGATTAACCAATTAACAAGTAAAGTATTAAAAGTGAATAAGATAACAAATAAAAAACATGTTAGTATCAAACATGAAAATCCATATTGAGTTTACATTATGCTTATTCTTACACCATTAATGTAGCCTTTTCACCTTGATATAATAAACTTAGCTAAACATAATGAAAGAGAGAAACATAAATAAATAAGATAAAAATATAAATAAAATAAAAGTTAGAGCATTACAAAAATACAAAGAGAGAAAGTTAGAGCATAATTTTGATCTGAAAACCAAGATGCCTAAATACGATAAATACCTCCTTTTATAGGCCAAAATTAGAAACTATTGATTTGATGACTAATTGATGAGTGATGGCTAACTCTTGATTTGATGATCATTCTTATATTTTTTTATCTGAATAAAACGTCATTGATAACGTCAGAATTTGAATCAACCTTGGTATGAAAGTTCTAAAAAGTTGTCTCAGCTTTCTAGAAAAAAATGAGGTCATTTTGACTTCTAGAACTCAAGATATAGGCTGAACACTAAACAATATTTGGGTTATAGGACAGATTCACACTTCTTCGTTGTTATTACAATTTAAACTTGAAAATGTCCTTATTAAAACCAGACTTCCACATGAAAGTTGTACATTTGTGCCTTGCCTTTCCATCCATATAAAGTAAACCTAAATTCAAGATCTACAACTCCAGATATGACTCAATTACTGAACAGTGTATCAATTTGGATTGGCCCTGCATCGTTTTTCTAAGTTTAGCCATCTTTTTTTTCTTTCAATTTCAGTACTTAAAATAATCAATCAATCCTTTTATTTATATGATTTATGTGATATGTTTTATTTGAGATGAAAATTAATCATAAATTAAAGGTATATTATATTATTATATATGTTACTATAAAACATGCTTTAGTTAAGGAGTTATTGATATTACAAGTGCAAAATAATGATATAAAACCTTGATAAAAATACACTTTTAAGTACTAATTAGTTACAACCACCATCAATCCCCTCTCATCACATGGAACTTGTCGACATAAAAAAATTATTTTGGTGGTAAAAAAGGGTGTAAATGATAATTTTATCTCTCATCACTAGAATATGGCGAACCTTTATCTCTAATCAGAGACTAAAAAATAATATAAATAAAATTTAATATCAAAAGTGAAAATTTAAAATTTAACCGAAGCTAAATTGTATATATTGTATTATTTTAAAAAAGCTAAAACTAGGAATAGAAAATAAAAGAAACGAAAATAAATCCTTAGCTTTATTTTTTGTATACAAAAGTTTGATTTTCCTTGTTTTATTGTCATAACCCAATTATGAGTTATTCCCTAAAAATTATTTTTTTTCAAAAAATAAAAATAAAAAAAAATAAAATAAAGGCTGACAATCTGAAGAAAGCAGATAAAGGAGGGTTACAAAAATAGAAAAAATCAAGTTGTAATTTTTTTTGAGGAAATTCAAGGTCTAATTGTACCCCATTATGCCAAAAATAGAGAAAAATACAAATTCAAGATCAAATTGAATGAATTTGCATAAAAATAGAGTCTAATGATATAATTAAATTTTTAGTAAGCCAATTTGATTTAATCATGGGCCAAATTAAATTTTAATTATGTTTAAGAATTAATTCGAGTCCAATTGAAGGATTTAATGAAGTGCAATGACTTAATTATACTTTAAATAGGTCAAATTAATTTTATTTTGGGCTTAATTGGTGAGAAATTAAGTTTGGAAGTCTAATTTTGGCTTAATTGAGAAGATTGAAATTTTAAGTGATCAAATTTAATTTTTACTAAGTTAATTGATTGAAATTAGGGGCTAAATTGTATTAAATAAAAAGATATTAGAGTCAATTAGGTTTCAATTGAAAGCAATTAAAAGAGGAAGAACTAAAATGAACTTTCACAAAAAAAAAATCGAAATTGTTCATTATCTTCATTTTTTTTCTAAAAAAGCTGATCTAGTTATTCATTTTATAACAACATTTAATATATCTAATGTCCACAAAATTTGACAAATCTTATATAAAAATGATCCTCTGCATTCTTTCTACAACACCATGTGATTAGTTTACGCTAAATGATAATAAATCATCTTTAGTAATAGCCTAAAGAGGCCAACTCAATCAGTTTTTGTCTGTAGATTTTACAACTCATGATACCTACTTTGAACCAATAGTTGAGATCCTTCTCAACTGAATCAAGGGTTAAATTTTTTTTCCAGTATAGACAAGATTTTCCTCTTCTATCGCCTATAAATAGAGATAGATTTTATAGCCTAAGGGAGGTGAAATTCAGGTTTAAAGTTAGCCAAAAACTAGTTTTTCTATCAGTTTCTATAAATTTTCTTCTTTCTTTCTCTCTCCACCGTGACCTTCAACCACCACCACCATTATCACTAGTTTTCTCACCATCAGCTCCACCATAGGAAGCCAGCATAATCACCCGTTGATCACTAAGAGCCACTGTTGGTTTCTTTCTCCTCTCTGCAGCCCCTCTCACGTGGGGTTTCTTCTTCTTTTGCTTTCTCTACCACTGGCTATCATCTATCACATCCCCTCATCGTTTCAACCACCAAGCAGCCACCTTGACCTTCTCTCTTTTCTCCTTCCAGCCTTTCTCACTCCTTTGAAACTTTTTTTCTTCTTTCTACAGCCAACTCCGGCTACCATCACCTTAGTTGACACCCCCTAAGCCACCGGCCGAACCACCTCATCATAGTTGCCATGACCCTTTCAACCAAGTAAGCCTCCTTTCCTTCTTCTTCTTCTTCTCCCTTTTACCCCTTCCTTACTATTCACTACATGAACAATAGGTATGAAATATAATTCATGTCCTACTGTTCATGCAGGATGTGAATTGTGTGTGTATGTGTGTGTGTATTATAATAAAAAAATAAAAAATTCCTAAATCATTTTTTTTTAAATATGATTTTTTCATATATTTTTCTATTAATTTTGCATAATATCAATTTGTATATTTACATTGTAAAATATAAATCTGGTATTAAAATACTTAGTTTCCTTTGAAATTATAAAAAAATTCAAAAAAATCTCAAAACAAATTTAAAATCAATTTTCATTTTCAAAAAAAAGGAAAAAAAAATATTTTGTTGCATACGGCCAAATCCTGAAATTTTTCCAAGCATATTTTTTATAAAAAACAAAAAATTACATCCTTTTCATGTAAAAAATAAATTCAAAAATAGATATCCTAACCATTTTATGATTATCCATTAGAATTTAGCCAACATATCAAAAATCCTTTTTCAATCCTTCTTTTTAAGAATCCAGATGTAAACTCATATTTGTGGGGTGTAAAATTACATGATAGAATACATCCTCAAGTATTAAAGATACAAGATGTAAATAAATGTGATGCTAAAATTCAAACTTTAGAATGCTTAGTATTTAACCTAATAAAGTAGAGACTCTCATGAATATAAATCTATCTTAAACCTTAGAAAAGACCAACAGATACCCGACTCATAAAAAAAATAGTCAAATAACAATGCAACTTACCTTAGGTAGGGTGCACTGAGGGTGATGCGTCTTTTCTTTGCACAACCAATTCCTTACTCAGACTCTTGCAGACCATAGGTTTTTAGTAATCATAATACTAGGTGACAACTCCTAAACATTAATCATAATTTTATGATTAAATCCAAAACCCTTTTCCAATACATAACACATCACACCGGAGGCATGATAAAAAACCTCCACCGTTGTCAAATGACGTTGTGCTGGCTCGCACCCCGTGAAATTTGTAAAATAAAAAATTAAAGTAATACAAAAGCAATGAGCAGAATTTCACTCATAAAATCCTCTAAAAAATTGTATTCATTCATTTTTCATCAATATATCTAAACAAACAAAACTTCATTTTCCTTCAAAGTTCTTAAACCAAACAAAATAAATTTGATTTTCCTTATTTTAGCTTCTTTTCCATTCCTTATTTTTCTTATTTTCCATATAGATTATTATTAATTAATTTTAAATGTAAATGATCTATTTAAAATATTTTAACAAGAAACTTATTCTTCATATAGAAAAGCAAACACAATCATGACCTCATTGCTAAAAAAAAAACCATTTAAGATTTAATGTACTACTACTTTTTCAATACTTAATTTTGTGTCAAGTTCTAGGAAGATGAGTGGTTGTATGGGTTTGGTTCTCTTGCTAAATACACGGCTCAGGATTTATCTGAGGAACCGCTTAACATGTCTATGGCAAAAATGGTTTCCAACAACAATTAGTAGAGATGGGATGGTTTTGTGTATCTCTTACCAATGAATATTGTAATAACTCTAGCTAGTTACCCCTCTCCAAGTAAGGAGCTGAACGAAGACCAACTCTTTAGGAACATTTCTATGAATGGTGAGTTCATTATTAAATCAACTTATCTTTCATTAACTCTTATGATAATCGGACCCATTTGAAGCCTTTATAACATCTTGTTTGGAGTTGGAGAGGTCCTGAAACAATTAGATCTTTTCTTTGACTTGTTGTTCATATCATAGCAATGACCAATAAGAGTAAATATAAAAACATAACCATCTCGGTGGTGGCCAAGTGGTAAGAACTTGGGATCAAGGGGTTTGCTCCCTCTGTGGTCTCAGGTTCGAGTCCTTGGTTGCTCATATGATGGCCACTGGAGGTTTACATGGTCGTTAATTTCAGGGCCCGTGAGATTAGTCGTGGTGCGCGCATGTTGGCCCCGACACCCACGTTAATCTAAAAAAAATAAAATATAAAAACATATACACGATTCCCTTAATTGTCATTATGGTAATGGTGATATTGAGACTTTTTTGCATGTGTTACGAGACTGCAATTGAACCCAAGAAATGTGGTTGAAAATTTTGAATCTATATGATACTGGTGGCTTTTCTGTCGTGGATTTGCTTGTATGGTTGCTATCAAACTTGTCAAGCGTCGTTAAAATGAAGAAAGGTTGGTGCTTATCAATCTTGTTTGGTGTTATTGTGTGGTTCCTTTGAAATTACTTTGATTGTTGTATATTTAGAGAAACCCTGAAGTGGTGGGCCATCTAATAGTTATTTAGAGTTTGACTAAAGATATAATGGGAGATGAGTTTGATGAGAATACTTTGATATCTAAAAAAATAAATGTTTTGGGATGGAAATACCCTCCATCACATTGGATGAAATTAAATATAGATGGATATAGTAAGAGCAACTTAGGTTTAGCAACTGCAGAAGGATTAATTAGGGGTTACATAGGTTCTTGTATTAAAGGTTTTGCTATAAACACGGGGAGGTGTACTTCAAAAACATTGCCACCAAATTTTTTTATGGATATAACTTTATAAGAATCTCGGAATTCATTTTTCAAAATCTCTCATGCTTCTCTTAGCTTTTTAATAAAGAAAACTTTGGGATAAATTGATTTGTTTACTATACGCTAAATTACTTTTAGGGAAATTGCATTTCTTTGCACATTCTACCTATATTTTATTTGTATTTTCTTTTGTCCAAGATGCAGTAGGTCATGTCCGGGGTGGTTATTTATATCCCTCATCATTCATAAATCGTGTGAAATGAAGATAGCCTCAATCTAAAAACTCCAGCATTTATACTGATCTCCATCTAAGATAGGAATTTGAGTTGATGTATAGGTGAAAGTAGAGATACTTGATGAAGAAGCCACTAGAAGAAACTTGCTCTAATACCAAATCAGTTGGAAACAGGTTGCACAAATAGAATTGAAGAAGATTTTTGTACGAAATAATTGGTAGAGCTACAGCTCAATACCATAAACATTTTTATCATTTTGTTCTCAATACCAATACTGAATGGAGAAGGTCTCTATATAACATAGACTAATTTAATGAAAACTAGAAGCACATAAACTTTCTTAATCTAGAAAAAAAAACAAAAGAAACTTTGACTCATTAAAGCTAACAATTAATGACATTAAAAATTACATATTACACTATAACACTGTCTCTTAATTTGAAATTGTCAAAAACTCCTTGAATTGTTGAAACTTTTCAGCTAGAATGGCCTTTGTGAGAACATCTATAGATTGATCATTTGTATTGATAAAGTCCAGATGTATCTTCTTCTTACTAATCATGTCTTTGATAAAATGATGCCTTGACTCTATATATTTTGATCTTGGATTCTTATTCATTGCAATTGCTAATATGTTATCACATGATATAACAGTAAGATTAAAGTTTTTTTTTTTTTTGCAAATCAAAAAGAATTTTTCTCAACCAGATTGACATATTGCTTCATTTCCAACAATGGATTCTACCTTTATAAAAGACAAAGCATTTGCAACAATGGATTCTACCTTCATAAAAGACAAAGTTATAGGATTTTGTTTTCTTGAACACAATAAAATTACATTTGTTTTTAGACAAAATATATAACCAGAAATATTTTTTTTATCATTATAATTTCCAGCTTAATCACTATTAGAATAATCAATTAAATTATTATTTTCATTTTTCTTGAATAAGATTTTATGATGGATTATTCTTTGAAGATATCACAATATTGATTAAAATTTGATTTATTTAAATTAATGCAATCAAGAGTTTAATTAAAGAAATACTAAAGTTTAGAGCCAATTAAAGACTGAATTGATTAAATTAAAAATTAAGTGCTCTTTTGTAAATGATGCTGAAATCCAGGAGTCCAATGGCAATTGATGCGAGGACAGAATTGCAAATAGCCATTTTAGTCAAGAAAACGGCGTTGTTTCTAAAGCTACTGTTCATATTCTTCGTCTCACGAGGCCGGAAGAAAAAACTGACGCCAACGATGCATGCCGTTACCATGGCACGACCGCATGACATGCTCTGGCTTTATAAAAGCCAGAGAAAGGCCACAGACCCGGGGGGTGGGGGGGGGGGGNAGAAGCACATGACAGAATACAGAAGAATTAACAGACGAAACACAGAAACAGAAGAGGGAGATGTAAAGAAAAACACACAGAGGAGAAGCCATGAGAACGAAGACAGAAAATACAGAGAGAGAGAGAGAGAGAGCCAGACGCAGAGAGAAACAGAGAAAACAGGTAAACAAAGACCAACAAAGATTGTGCACAGAGAAAGCAAAAGAAAAGAAACAATCAGAGGGAAAGAAAACAAAAGGAGGAACAGAGGGATCCAAAGCAAGCCATGGTCTTCGACTTCGCATCCCTGCACCAGGTAAGTTATTCGCTTCCCTCCGTGTTACTATTTCAATTCACTTAACACTACGCACTTTGAAACAGCAGGTCACTAGTGGCCCAACTTTTATTGTTGAGCTGGACCCGCCCAAAAAAACAAAACAGAAATCAGCTTGGGTCTAGGCCTCAGGCCTAACTGGCTTACTTTGTTTTAGGTTAAGGGTGTGTCTGCATGACAATTTCTTTTATTTTATTCTCTTTTATTTTGATTTTTAGTTGCATAAGCCCTTTTATAATATAAAAAAATTTCAAAAAAATTCATGAAACTTTTGAATTTATTTATGAATCCCTTTCACTTTTTTCTATGATTTTATTATATATTTTATTTGTGAATTTTTAATATGAAATGCTAATTTATATATATATATTATAAAAAATGTATGCTTTACTTTTAAATTTTATTGATTTATTTACTGACACTAGAGACAGGAATATCATATTTGTTTTATTACATAATATTTACCAACATCAGAGTTGATAGTATTCATATCCGAATATTCACTAAAACCAAAGTAGTGAATATTACAAACAAATCATTGATAATATAATCCAATAAATTCTTCACAATTTAAGATAAAATTAAGAATGCAACTTATTTCAGGTGAGATGTTTAATAGGTAGTAATATTTTTTTTGTATAATAAGTTTCATACCATAAAATCTTTGTTGACTAATTAGGATTTCTCGTAATTATAATACTAAATAATAATTTTTTAAGTAAAATATTTTTCATTAAATGAATTATATGCTTCAACAGGTTGTGTGTCTAAGACAAAAAAATCCACAGGATTAATGAATTTATTGACTTGTACTAACACATCTTCAATTATTCTTCTATGCACTTTTATAGATCTATCGGCAAGTAAAAGAGTTATAGAAGTTGATTTTAACTTACCTAGATTGAGACTATAAAAAACTGAATATGAAAATAAATTCACACTAGCATCAAGATCAAGTAAGGCTATTTTAATTTTATGCTCTCCAATAAAGCAAGAAATTGTAGGACAACCAAGGTTTTTATATTTTAAAGCATTATTGTTTTGAAGAATAACACTTACTTGTTCGGCTAGAAAGACTTTCTTTTTCACATTCAGTTTCCTCTTCATAATGCATAGATCTTTAAAAAATTTAGCATAGAAAGAAAGCTGTTTAATAACATCCAATAAAGGTATATTGATCCTTACCTGTTTGAAAGTTTCAAAAATTTTAGAGTTGTGATTGACTTTCTTTTGTTTGGTTATGACTTGAGGAAATGGAAGTGTTGGCGGAGAATCAGTCTTTTCTTTGTAATTTTCAGATTCAACCCCTTCCTTACCCTTATAGATTGACTCATCATCTTTCTCATAAGGTTTAAGAGAGGGTTTTTCAATAACCTTACCACTGCGAAGAGTAGTGACGGATTTGACTTGATCCATGTATTGACTTCTAGAATTACTTGCATTTGCATTATATTGCCCTTTGGGATTTTGTTGTGGTTGAGATGGAAACTTACCTTTCTCTTGGAAACTAAGAGCAGATGTCAATTTTGCAAGAGTATCTTTAAAATCTGTCATGTTTTGAGCAAGTTAAGTATTAATTGTCTCTTGCTTTTCAATGAATGCATGCAATGTTTCCTCAAGATTTCTTCTTTGAAGTGGAGTATAAGAAGGTGAATATCTATGAGAATTTTGGAAATTATGGTGTGTTTGAAACGGTGGTTGTGAAGTTTGTGCATTGTTGTTCTCACTCATCCAACTAAAATTTGGGTGATTTCTCCAATCAAGATTTGTATGTTTGTGAGTATAGGTTGTGGTTGGCCCTTTAGAAACTGTTTAAAGCATGAGTTTGTTCATGGAGGCATTCCTTAAAAGAAGACAAGGTTGGACAGTTATTGGTTGAGTGCTTATTTGTTTCACATATTTGACACGCAATCTTTTCAACAGATTTTAATTAACCACTCTTTTTCAATTCTAGTGCCTCGACTTTTCTAGCTAAAAATGCAAACTTGGCTTGAAGGTCATGATCTTCCTTAAGGTTGTACATACTTCCATTAGATGTATGAGGTTAAGTTTTAATCGATACCTCATAAGTACCCGCAGTGTCCCAATTTTGAGCATTTTCAGCTAACAAGTCTAAGTACTCCATTGCTTCATCAGGGTTTTTATCTTCAAAAGTTCCATTGCACATCAATTCAACTATTTACCTATCTTTAGGTGTTAAACCTTCATAAAAATATGAAACCAATCTCTATGTTTCAAAACCATGATGAGGGCAAGTACTAAGCGAGTCTCGATACCTATCCCAATATTGGTAAAATGTTTCTCCTAGTTTTTGAGTGAAAATGGTGATTTATCTTTTAAAAGAATTTATTCTATGAGATGGGAAAAACTTCTTTAAAAACTGTTGTTGCGTTTCATCCTAAGCACGAATGGATCCTAGTCTCAAATTTTATAGCCATGTTTTAACTTTATCTTTTAATGAAAAAGGAAAAGGCTTTAATCTGATGTTGTTCATGCTACAATTTAAATTATTATATGTATGGCAGACCTCCTCAAATTCCCTTAAATGCAAGTATGGATTTTCTAATTCTAAGCCATGAAAAGAAGGTAAAAGTTGAATAATGTCTGGTTTAAAATTAAAATGAGATGCATCGGGAAGAAAAACTATGCATGATGGTTCACTTGTTCTTGTGAGATTCATGTGGTGTCTAAGTGTTCTAGCACGGTTATTCTTATTATTCTTATTATGAAGTGAATGATTATTTTCTTTGACTATATTTTCTAAAAATGATGAGGATACCCTACAAAGTATACCACTTGATGTACGTGACCACACTCTCATGCACGTGTAAGAATAGAATAAAAGGAAAAAAAAACAAAAAAAAGAAGAAACAAGAGAAAAGAAACAAAGTTGTATACAAGAAAAGTGAAAAGTGAAAATAAAATAAATATTATAATTTATACAAAACTTACCTCCCCGGTAATGGCGCCAAAAACTTGACACGATGAAAAGATTGATGTCTTCTCCCAAGTGCAGGAGTGTCGAAGTAATAAATAACCCGGCAAGACCGGGGTCGAACCACAAAGAGGTTAATTGTACAAATTATGAACAATAATTATAAACAACAACAATAGTAACAATAACAACAACAACAATAATAGTAGTAATAAAAATACTAATAATACTAGTAGTAGTAGTAGTTGTACTAATAATAATAATAATAATAATAATAATAAAGAAAGAGAAGAAGAAGAAGAAGAAGAAGAAGAAGAAAAATTGATGAGAACTTTGAGATGAAAAATTAAAGTAATGATTAAGCTACGATAACAAACAATGTCAAGGTTAGAGGATCCACTAATGGTATGTCAAACAAGTATATTATAAACTCTTATTATTCAATTGGAAACCACACACAAAAAAGGTTCCAATCAGATTATAGATTGTTAACATGATTACATTAGTCATCTTATTCAATTAATGTTAATAGTTGTAAATTTGGTCAAGCATTCATGATTATAACTTATGTTAACAACAAATCAAGTTCCTTTCATAGCTCAGGTGTTGGTTATACCATATAGTATGGGCTATGAAAGTGCCAAACATTTGTCGTACCAATTGTTATATAACATAAATCAAGATTAGTCATTTAACAAGTAAAGTATTAAAGAGTGAACAAGATAACAAATATAAAACATGTTAGTATCAAACATTAAAGTCCACATTAAGTTTATACTATACTTATTCTTATACCATTAGTGTAGCCTTTTCACCTTAACATAATAAACTTAGCTAGATATAATGAAAGAAAGAAAAATAGATAAATAAAATAAAAATATAAATAAGATAAAATTTAATAAAGGAAAGGAAAGGAAATGAAAGGCATAAACTTGATATTAATGAAAGCAAAGTATAAGCAATACAAAAAAATACAAAGAGAGCAAACAAGAGCATGATCTTGATTTGGACACCAAGATTCCTAAATGCATGGCAAATGCCTCCTTTTATAAGCTAAAATTGGGAACTATTGATTTGATGACTAATTGATGAGTAGGTGGCCAACTCTTGACTTGGAGACAATCCTTATCTTCTCTTGTCTGCCCAAAACATCATTCATAACGTCAACATTGGAGCCACTTGAAAACATGAAAATTGTAGGAAATTGTCTCAGCTTTCTTGTGTAAAAACTTTAGCTATTTTGACTTCTAGAACTCTAGATATGGCTAAAATACTGAACAGTGCTCGGGCTGAAGGACAGATTCTAGCTTCTTTGTTGTTGCAACAATTTAGGCTTGAAAATGGCCTTTTTAGATTTGGGCTCTATATGAATGTTGTATGCCTATGTCTTATATTTCCATCCATATAAAGTAGACCTAAATCTGAGATCTATAGCTCCAAAGATGACCCAATTACCGAATAGTGTTCCGATTTGGATTGCATGGACATCTCTTTTCTAAGTTTGGCCATCTCTTTATCCTTTCAATTTCAGTTCTTAAATTCATCAATCAATCCTTTTATTTATGTGAAAGACCTGCATTTAAAATGAACATTTACCACAAATTAAAGGTATCTTATATTATTATAAAATATGCTTTAGTTAAAGAGTTATTGATACTTCAAGTGCAAAATAATAATATAAAACCTTGATAAAAATATACTTTTAAGTATCAATCACTTATTCAATTTATACTTGACATAAATTATGTAAATAGAATGACATAAATTAAGTAAATAGAATTTAGATAAATTGAAGGATTTCCAATTAGCATAATAATATATGAAATTTATGACTTACTACATGTACATAGATTAAGATTCAATACATTATAATTTACACAAAAAAGCATGTCTTATGTTCATGCTACTAATACTATATTTTGTTACGTTACATACCCTTATAAAAGTACACTCTAAAAGGCTACTAATCTGCTTGGGTGTATAAAGGTCCTGTTACAACATCAAAATTCATAAACATATGTTAAAATATGAGGGAGTGTTAATGAAATCCTAGTACAATGCTCATAGTTAACTAATGTCAAATGTCTCATATACTTTTATAATTTCTTTATCATTTCAATATGACCTCATTAATCTTAACCTTCAATAATCTCTTAAGGTATTCATGAGTATCCTAATTTGGATATTACTCGTGTGAATTAACTCATTACTCAATTCTGATTGTCCTATTTATGAATAGTATGACCATTTTATTGATTTCCTTTAAAAACTCCTAGCCATCCTAATTTAGATGTCATTAGTCGAAACTTATTTTATCAATGTTCCTAGCCATCCTAACTTGGATGCCATTAACATGAGTAAATCTTGACAAATGTTCCAGACCATCCGACATGGATGCTATGAGCTAGAGTTATTCTTATCAAATATTCTAGACCATCCGACATGGATGCTATGAGCTAGAGTTATTCTTATCAAATATTCTTGACTATCTGACTTGGATGTCATTAGCTGTAGCTAATTTGATCAAATGTTCCTGACCATCCCAACTTGGATGCCATTAGCTGCAACTAATCTGAGCAAATGTTCTTGGCCATCTGACTTGGATGCCAATAGCTGTAGTTAATCTGATCAAATGTTTTTGGCCATCCCTACTTGGATACCATTAGTCACAGCTAATCTAAGCAATTTTTCTTGTCTATTTGACTTCGATGTTATTAGCTGAAACTAATCTTATCAAATATTTCATGTTTGCAATTTGCTTCCTTAATCATCGATATTTTGATGATGCAATATCAAGTTCACCAATTCCATAGTCATTAATCTTTTGGTGGCTAAGTATTATCACTTTAACCTTAGTTTCCTTCCTCCAGAAACTAAACATCCAACCATATCATCTACTTAGTTACTCATTATAGTAACTAAATATCAAAATCAAGATCACACTTCAACTTTTTTATTGCGGTTGCTAGGTCTTTTTTGTAATTTTTATTAAGGCACTAAGTATCTCCATAACAAAGCTTTAGCCATCAACATTATGGTAACTATTATTATTATTATTATTATTATTTACTTCTTTTTCCAATTTCAATTTAAAAATTCTTTACCATCAACCAACAACTTGTAACTAATAATGCATTCCACATAATCTTTCTAAATTTCTCCTTTTTTTATACAACACACACACACACCTATATTCAATTATAGAAGTTGTTGTAACTAGCAATTTATAAGAATATGTAGCATAGCATTAATTGGATGTGAATTGAAAAGAAGAGGTGTGATACACCAACTTGCTCTTCCCATGTCATAGCTTTCTCCAACAGAAGATCCAATCCCCATTGTTTCTCCTGATTCATAGAGAAGTCTGAGGTTATGTTTCCATAAAGTCATTGTATATAATAGATCTATATTTATTTATTATATACATAATATCTTTCATACATGTCCATTTGTCCCATCATATTATACACACACACACACACACACACCATATTTCTAAGGTTAATGTCTTAACGCTCAAGCATCCACATGACTCAATCTCTCATTGATGATTTTTAGTGTCTATGTTTCATATAAGCCCTATATATAAGGTCTCTTTAGAATGTTAACAGATACATCTTTCATGTTTTGGAAGAGCTAACTCAAATTTACAGTTTTATTTTCTAAAAATAAATATAATGAAATATATTTCTTTTAAGGTTTACAAGACCTATAAATAAAGCTGAAGAACCCTACCTCAACTAGAAAACATCTAAATATCTAATTAAAGCATAAGAGAAATTAAAATATATTCTAAAAAAAATCCATAAAAAACAAAAGAGAAGTCAATAAGAAAATGTAGAATGAAGAAATACATCCTCCTCAACAAGATGAAAAAAAACATTTTAAAAAGTTGAGTTTAGAGGGATAAAAAGGAGTTTATCTGAATCTACTTAAAACTAATACACAATTCTTCACAACTGAAAGTAAGAGAGTTAACCACAAGTTTATATACAATACATAAAATAAATTACGATATGAATTATTATTTATTTATTTTATCTGTAATATTGTTAATCTATTATCAATATGAGTTTCAAAGATCTACATATAAAAAAAATGTCATATTTTCCAAATGGACTACATGTTTGCCTTCCCCCAAGAAAAAACTTGATTAATGTTGAAAGAAAAGCTATTGTAATTTATAGTGTCTATAACCTCTCCATCATCAACCTTTCAAATTTGAGAAAAGGAACTTGTTGTTTTGATGCAATTATCCTCTTAAAGGTACAAATGTCATATTTGAGAAATATAAGGTTACGAGTATTTAGACAAGGATTTGTGAAATTAGATGGATAATTTTATAAATGTTTTCAAGAATTAATAAAATAGATTTAGATCCAACAAAAGATCTAGTTATGTCAGATAAAGTTAAGCTTAAAAAGTCAATAATATAAGATTTGATTGGGCATAAATTTTTCTAAGTGATTTCTACAACTAAATATCTTATGAAACCACTTAGCCATTCATAAGACCATTGGATATCCAAATATTAGGTTCAAAAGATATTATTTAGGTTAATTTTGTTATCTTTCTAATTTTTTTATTGTTTTAGTTTGGATATAATGTTAATTTTCTTTATGCTTTTGTATTTTGATTTGTTTTCTAGTTGAGATACAATCTTAGGCCTATTTAAAATTCTTTTGTGTGTGTGTGTCTATATATATATATATTATGGAAACATCTAATAATGGATTTATTTTTAAAATTAAACTGTAATTTTAAGGTTTATATATTTGTACATTAAAAAAATGTGTTTTTTGTAATATTTGTTTATTGTTTTTCTAAATTGAGGGTTCTTAAGGAAACCAGTAAGTGCAAGAAGATGCATCGTTACAAAATGTAATAGCCTGACTGTATGACTCGATCAATGCTAAAAGATCCCAACATATCCTCTTTCTTTGAAGGTAATTTTTTTTTCAAAAATTTGACAGAGTTTCATTTGCATTTAGAATATCCTAAGTTATCAACTGCTATCAATTTACTCAATCAACCCGTCATCTCAAGGTTCCATAATTCTGGACCTTATATCAAACCTCATAATTCCACATAACATATAGATATATATCCTACAAGTAAGTTCAATATGAAGATAATCCAAACATTATATCATAAAATTTTAAAAAAAAGGAATACTAACATGCAAAGAAAGTATTTACAACATAATAAATGTTCTTAAATATTTCAAAAGGATTAATTACAAGATAGTTAAAATACTACATGCTAAGCTAAACTTTTATAAATACATTAAGGTTTACACAAAAGTATACTACATAAACACTTTAATTTCCCTTTTATTTTAAGTTAAATATTTACATAAGCTTCATAAAGTAGAGTCCTAAACTAATGATCTTTCTAGACATTTGATGGATCTGTTAAATAAATAAACATATGATTATGTTGATAAAGAATATATATATATATATATATATATATATATTTATATATGCTCATGTATTGAATACAAATAAAGTATTAGCTTTATATTAGATCCATAAGAATTCTAACACAGAATTTATATTTTGCTTGTAAACCTTTTAAAAACAATCAACACTCATTTGTGTATTCTTAGTCTGAATACTCTTAATTACTTGTATGAACTAGGTGACCTTGCAAAGTTTAATTTTGTAATTCATTTCCCGACAATCCTATCATGGATGCCATTAGCCGAAGCTCATCTTGCAATTCATATCCCGACAATCTTATCACGGATGCCATTAGCCGAAGCTAATCTTGGAATTCATATCCTGAAAATCCTACCACCGATGTCATTAGCCGAAGCTAATTTTGTATTTACGCTAGACTTTATTTACATTGAAAACAACATTTATTGTAATTGTATTCACTAGAAGAATTTTAAATTGTATAAGTGCAAATAGAAGGAAAATCACGCAACTGCTTCTCTTGTCTCGTGACCTCCCTTAATAGAAGATCCAATCCTGGTTGCTCCTCCTGAATCATAAGAAATTTTTTTGTTATGATTCCTTCAAGTCGATATTATAGAGATTCCATATTCGTCCACTACTCATATGTTACTTTCTATACATGTTCATTTCCTCATAATAATATATATATATATATATATATATATCATGTATCTTTTTAGAGTTAGCATCTCAATATGCAAGTGTTCATATGACTTAATTCTTTTATATTCTTATATATTGTATACATGTAAAAGTCTACTTTTACTGTCTAACTTTGAACTGTTATTGTTGAATTTTCAACTGTTACTTTCCACTTTTCAACTGTTACTATCCAACTGTTACTGTCTAAATTTAAACTATTATTATCTAATTTTTAATTGTTATTGTCCAACCGTTATTATCTAATTTTGAATTGTTAATGTTCAATTGTTGCTGTTCAATTTTTAATTGAACTGTTATTATTTAACTTTAAACTGTTACTGTTCAATTTTTTAGTTGTTACTATACAAACACTCACAAGATTTTTAATTATATCTAAAGTTCTAAAACCTCATTTTAAGTGAGATTAATCTCATTAGAAAGTTAATACATGAGGTTACAAGTTCTCTAAAGGGAGGAGAACCCAGTTTTACCTCCAGGATAGTCAAAATTGCTCATTAACTAATTAGTCCTATTACCTTACATAATCAGTCACAACTCAGTCTTAACTAATAACTTATAACTGAAGTTCCACATCTTTAAATTTAGCATAATCAGTTTTTTTAGTTAGCTAACATTCAAATCTACAATTTCTATGAGGAACCCAATCCTAATTCCCTCATCCTCTTAGCAGAAATCTCACTGAAAGTCAAAGACAAGGCTGTCCAGATGTGTCTGCCCCTCCCCTTCACATAATACTTTCATAAACTACATACCACACATAAATTAACTTCATATCAATAATAAGTACTTTTTCCCTAATTTATATCTAAGAACCCTAATCTATGATTCAATATCAAGGCATCAATTCTTTATTGAATTTAAAAAATATTTTTTTTAAGATCATATTTAGAATACCTTACTCGGTATAAATTAAGATTTTAATCTTCAACTAGTTGAAGACTTTCAACTCCCTCCTTTCTTTTCTTCTTGTTCAATTTCTTAGCAATCCTTTGCTCTCAAGTATTCATCCCACCTATAAGTTCTTAATCTTGGATGGATTCCTGAAATTTTAGTGTTTCTCTATTGATTTCTCAAGAATGGGTATAAATCTCTCTATTTTCTCTCCTTATGGTTCCTACAAATTTTTTTGGTGAGGAAAGAGTATTTATACTCTATATTTTTTCTTATTTGTATTTAGGCCCCCATTTTCCTTTAAGTGTATTATTTTCTTTAATTAAATTGAACCCTCAACATTACCGGGTTTATTATAATGTCTCGAATTATTTTGCTTGGAAATTTATGTTCATTTTTTTTTGAATTTTTGTTTTTATTTAACCATATGCATGAATTTCTTCACTTTTATTTCTTTATTTCTTTATTTTTTTCCTGGGGTTTACACAATATCTGGATGTATATACTTTTTATTTTTACACTTTCTGTATGGACACCTAATATCATCTCCATAAAAATTTATTAGAATAAATGTTTCAAAATTCATAAAACCCCGAACCCCATTACAAGAATCCATCCTCTATAGATCCATAAATGATCATCCATGATTTCTATTGAACCTCTATAAAATAATAATGACAACATGGATTAATTAACTATGTTAAGTAAATAAATTTGCAATAATATTGGTTTAACTCGAGATTATCCAACAAACTAATTAAAACTTCTCTTAAATATTCATTATCAATTGTCAACATTCATACAAATTTATACATATAAATTTATGAAAATTACAACTTCTATAAAAATTAAAATGGACCCATCAAACAATCTATTATTTATTTCATCATAACACATCTAATTCAGTAATTTGATATAAGTTTCAATAATTTACAAATAAATATGATTTTACAAATTCTAAAACAAACCAATAACTAGTACAAAATTATACATTCATACTACAAGTTTGTTTGAGAAATAATAATAAAACATGTATATATATAAAAAAATATTAAATAATAATAAAATTGACATTTTAATGTTAAAATTAAAAAATGATAGATTTACTTAAAAAAAAAATAAAATCCATAATAAATTAGAACATAGATACTATGACTATAAAAAAATAAAGAAGGATGATTTGTGTTGAGAAGTGAGGGATGTTTTGGGGGGTAGTTGCAATTTAAAAAGGGAGAATTTGTTTAGAAGTAGGGATGGAGCAGAAGAAGGACAAATAGAGGTGGGCGGGGTCAACAGTGTTGGTGATATATTAACTTTTGCCAATAAAATTACTGACAAAACTATTCCATCAGTGATTCCATTGACACTTCTGATGATGAATAGGTCATGTCACTACATAGAGATCCCGGTTTAAATCCCTCTGTAATTTTATCGGTAAAATCACCCATAAAAATTTCTATGTCATCGCACTGTTTTTTTTTTCAAAATTAAATAAATTTTATCGGTATATATTGATAGCATTATTCTGTTGATATATACCCATAGAATTCCAAACAGAATTAGTCTGTTAGTATCTACCAATAAAAATACAAACAAAATTACATTTATCGGTAAATATCATCGCAAATTACCTATACAAAATTTTTATCAGTGATTCCGTTGGTTTTAGATAAATTGATGGTAATGTTATAAAGAGTTGACTATAAATTCATATACAATACAAAAAATAAATTGCAATATGAATTATTTTTCTTTTTTATCTATAAAATTGTTAATCCATTATCAATATGAGTTTGAAAGATCTACATATAAAAAAAGTATCATATTTCTTTATGGACTACCCCAAGGAAAGACTTATGTTGAAAGAAAAGCTATTGTAATTTGTAGCACCGATAATCTCTTGACCTCTTATCATGCTTTCAAATCTGAAAAAAAGAAACATTTTGCATTGATGTAATAGTTCTCTTAGAGATAGAAATGTCATGTTCAAGAAACAAAATGTTTTGAATAGTTAAATAAAAATTTATCAAACTAGATGGATGGCCTAACATATATTTTTATAGATTAGTAAAACAAATCTGGATCTAACAAAAGATCTGATCATGTCAGACCAACTTAATGGCTTAAAAGGGCGATAGCATAAGATCTGGTCAGTCTTAAATTTATCTAAGTGATTTCTACATTTATGTATCTAATGGAAAGTTACTTTGTCATTTATTAGGCTACTGGATCTCCAAATATTAGGTCCAAAATATATTGTTTGGTTCAATTTTGTTATTTTTTCTAGTTTTTTTAATTGTTTTATTTTGGATTTTATGTTAATTTTTTTAAGCTTTTGTATTTTGATTTTTTTTCCCTAATAGAGACATGATTTTCTAGTCTATTTAAAGTTATTGCATATATTTTAAGGAAACATACATTATTAGATTTATTTTTAAATTTAAACTGCAAATTTAAGGTTTATATCTACAGCTTTTGTACATTTAAAAAAATGTTTTTTTTTTAATTCGTTTATTGTTTTTCTAGGCTGAAGGTTCTAAGGGAAACCAGGAAGTGCAGGAATAGGAGGCGTTCTGAGAGACCCAAAGGGTCGTCTCTTGTGCGTTTTCTCTTGCATGATTGAGGACATGAATTCAAATGAGACTGAAGTTTTTCCCATTAAGAAAGCATTAGAGATTAGTGTTCCTTCATCGTTGGCAAGTCAGCTTAATTGGGTTGTGGAATGAGATTCGGTTAGCAGCCAGATGGTTAGTCTTCATAAGATTGCCAGCAACCTTCATGCTATAAATCATTTAAATCTTTGTTATAAAATTATTGACTGGGATAAATTTAGTTAACTTAGCCAATTAATAGTTGAGACGGTTAAAATTTAGATGAGATTTGATTTGATTATTATTTTAATGATATATATATATATATTAAAATAATGTTTTAGATTGAATTGGGTTGATGCACTTATGATTTAAATTTTGGGCTTATGCAAAATAATTTATATCTCTTTATGAATTGAATTTTTAGGAAAATCTTTTACATATTTCAAAAAAGTGTTATATGGATGACGGAAAAAAAAGATTTAGTATTTCATAATTCATTAATTTAATGCGCAACCATTTATTTATATCATAGAACTATATTTTTTTTTCAAATTTAATTTTATCTCAACAAATTGTATATATAAAAACACGAAGCATCAAATCACTGCCTCTTCCAACCATTGGCCGTGTATGTCCATACGCCGCTGGCATTATCACCAGTTTCCAACTTTCAGGATATGTTCACATCTCCATCATGACGAGGAATGTAGCCGTCAAGCTCAATTCGTGAATCGACTCGGAAAAGGGCCCGACTCTTTAAGATATCAGGTTAACTTTTGAATTATCGAGTTTATATGAGTTAATTGTTTTTAATGAAACAATATTATTTTAATTGAATTGGGTCACTCAGACTATTATCAATAAAATTTTATCAATTTAATGTCGATATGATTCAATTCAAATTCAAATCAGGTTTTAAGTTCTAAAATTCTCAAGTAAATCTTATAAATTGAGTATGGTTTAATAATACTCTTGTATCATTATTATAAAAAAAAATTAAAATATTTTGAAAATATATTTAGGATGAATAGATATATTTTGATATGATTTTAATATATTAATATTAAAATTATGAATTTAATATTTTTTTATTATTTAAAACTCGAACCTCTTTGGTAAGTTGACTTGACACTTTGCCATTCCAAAACCTAAACCAATTAAAATTAAAAAAATATCAATTAATTTTATAATCAGATTAACTAGTCAAAATCATACCATTAACTTCATTAACTGTTTTAGAAAAATAATATTATTTTGATTTAAAATGAAAATTAAAGTCAATTCTCTGGGTTCCACCCTTGTTCCAATTTTAAAACTACGATTTGTTTTTTACATTTTAAATATATTCTTACGTAAACAAAAACATCTTATTACTAAATATGAGATTGGTCAACTGATGTAGAGATGGTCACACTTCATGTCTGAAATGTGAACAGCCTCATGACAATACTTTGGTATAGATAATGGGTATAAGGAAGTTGACTGACCTCATAATAAAAAAGTTGTTGTTTGTACTATGTAAGTCTTTTATCTTCTAATTGATATGGGATAATAGTCTCATCAAAACCCCTTAAACGAGGAGTTTGGGTAGACTCATCACAAGGTATTGTTCTATATGATTTTTAGTAGGTTTTGTCTTTTAAAAGGCGTCTGTAATATGAAAACATATCCTTGATGCCATATAAACAATCAAGACCCTCATCTCCTAATTGATATGAAATAATATTCTATTACTTTCTATTCAAATTAAGATCATAGGACACCAAGAAGCATGCATACTGCATTAACAAGAAGAGGGAAGAAACTTGAAAGCCAGACAAGATATCCCAGCGAGTTTGGAAATGCGGTGCACCGAGCAGTATCGTTTTCCCAAATAGTACAATCACCTTTCCAAACGGCTCTAAATAGGGTATAAGGGTGGAATAACTACCGGTGGAGGGGACAGGACTATTTTCATAGCTACAGCTTATAGGCCCAACACTTCAAAGACCCTGCAGGGGAAGATCCTCAACATCAACCCAAATATCTTGCCCCATCAAGATCATCACTTTTCGTTGAGCTCTAACCGTGAACCTCCTGATCATGTCATTAGCTTCATCTCTCTGCATGAAGAAGACAACCCTGTCTTCGGGAACAAGGCCTTTCTGCTCTACAAAACGATGCCAAGAAGAGCGTAGAAGAACGGGTTTTGGGTATGCTCCAGTCAGACGGGTTGACAAGCAAAACCTCCATACATTATCAGTAGCATCGACTGCTTCAAAATTCATCATATGGGCTCCTTCAGGAATTGGAAAAGCCTCAAGGACACGGGTTGGAAGTGAAAGAGTATGGCTTATATGGGTTGGTTGTAGTTTCTTCGTGAAGAGATGTAGTTGTTCCATTCCTTTTCAGGAGATACAAGAGTTTCTGTGAAGAGAGAAAGCTAGGGTACTGGGTGCAGAGATTGGCTATATTAATAGACACTAGGAAACAAACTCAGAGGATGAGAGAGAGAGAGAGAGAGAGAGAGAGAGAGAGAGAGAGAGAGATGCTATATGTAACTTATAGAGATGTGACCACAATTTGTGTTTAACCAATCATTGGAGTGTAATTAACTATACTAGGAAACAAACTCAGAGAGTGAGAGCGAGAGGGAGAGAGGGATGCTTTATGCTGTGTGTGTGTGTGACAAAAAAGAAAAAAAATAAACGAACTTGCGAAGATTTGAGCTAAAAAAAATATTTAATCAATCATTAGAGTGTAATTATTTCTGATAAATTTAGGAATAAAATCATTTTTTTTATCTATATTCTTAATCGAGTCATTAATAAATACATGGTATGTGGTTATATATCACTGTTAAAAAATAGACGAAAAGTTATAAACATAGCTAAAAAACCATAATTTAACCCTAATTTAATTTAAAAATAAAATTTTTCATAATAGAATAGAAGCTTGAATTCAAGAAAATCTTTTGAAGGCAAACCCAATTGAGTTATAGATTCATAGGAGATTTATAAAAAGTTTGCAATGATTTTAATGGCTGGTAAATTCAACGAATGATTCAACGGTCCACAACACATCAATTAACTCCTAGCTTAGCTGTATAAGAGTATGTTCTTGGATAGATCAATTAACTCCACCATATAAGTTCAAAATAATAGCTCTTCCAGTGATTGACCTCATTTAGAAGTCAGAATAGATAGCTAGGGATCTATAGAGATAGTGAAGTTGGGAATTGGTGTTTTCGACTATATATCTCCTAAGATTACTATGTATTACTTACTATTTATAAGTTAATTAATGACTCATTAATTATTTTTACAAAGGAGACAATATTTTATTCTTATTTATAATAAAACAATTAAGATGGCAGGGCTTGGATTTGGTTTAATTAAATTTAAACATTCAATTAAATCAAACAAGTTTAACTGAATTAATTATTTATTTAGTTTAATTAAAAGCCCAACTTAAATTGAATTCTAAATCCTGGATTTTTCAATGCATATTTGTTCTTAATTAAATATTAACATGGGTTTTGTATATGATTTAATTAAGTTAATCGTCCTATCTAAACTTTATTTCAATTGTTTTAGAATTTGAAGCAAGAATTCCATAGTGTAATTTCTGGGTTATCCACTCGTAAATTAATTAATATCATGTTGAAGACATTAAGTGAAAGAAAAAACAGACGATATAAGACATTATTTTGGCTTTGAAAGCTCAGCTAGTACTATTTCAATTACCATGAAAAAGAAGTATCCATTGATTTACCATGTAAGAGTAATGACAATTTAATTTCTAAATCTAGCTAGCTATAGTTTTCGCGACTTCACTACTTTATGTATTCTGGATTCTCTAACATTAATAGACTACTAAATACTACCATTAATTTCTTGATTTAATTGGACAACCTATGCCTTTATCACAAACCTCCAAGAACCAAACAGTATGGATATGAATATAATTAACTCATTGTTTTTAATTTAATTAGATTCACATTTATATTAAAAATATAAGAAAATAGCTATCCTCTGTAGAGATTTAACTTCTTGATAAATGGATTTGTTTTATATTTATTGTTCAAAGTTTCAATCTTAAATCATTTAATTTAAATGTGATCACAAAGATATATAGTATATTGTGAGATAAATTAAATAGAAAGAAGAGTTGTGTAAATAAATAAATAATAATAAGCCTCTTTTCTTTGTTTGAAAGCTAAAATTAGAAATAGAATATAAAGAAACGAACATAAATCTTTAACTTTCTTTTTTTATATACACAAAATTTGTCTGCCTAAATTCAGAGAAAATTGAAGTAAATAAAAAAAAATGGACAGAATTTCGCTAGTAAGATCCTATACAAAAAATTGTATTTTTTTGTAATCAGAATATCTAAACAAACAAGACATCATTTTCCTTATTTTAGTATCTTTTATCCCTTAAATTTTTTATTTGCTAAATGGATCATTAATTTATTTATATATTTTGAATGTAAATGATTTCTTTAAAATATATTAAAAACATACTTATTATGTGTAAAAATTAAAAAATTATGGTGTTTTAAAAATAACTAACAACACTGTATTAGTTACTCTATATGATTTCTTTTAAAGAAAGAAATAAACATAAAGACAACTAGAATCAATATAAAATTTATTATCTAAATTAAAAAATGATTAAGTACTTCCTATAATTATTTTTAGAGAGTTTTTCTTTAAATAACTAATAAGATCATAAATTACCTGTAAAAGCTGCCACAATCATGTCCTCATTTCTTTAATTATTAACTTTGATGATTGGTAGAAAACAAAGACTAGTTAAAAGCTATCGAGCTATGGGAAAACTAGGCAATTTCCAGGAACCCTTATTCATTCCTTGACCTTTTCTGTTTAATGTGGAACACATGGAAGAAATTTGTGGCCATAATATTGAAGTTCTCAATTAATTAAGAACAAAGGACCACTAGAAGTGGAGAGAACCACACCTAGGAAACAATATATTCCTCTCTTCGTGTAGACTCGGTTTCGGTTTTTTCAGATCGACAGATAATGTTGTCAACTGTATAGTTTCTAAATTTGAAATGTAAAAGGTCTAGCATATATGTTCATATGGCACACCAGCATGTCAAAATTATTTTATAAGAAGCTTGCATGAGTAAAACAAATTTGCAAGTTGAAATTAGCATAACTTTTAATTCAATTGTAATCGAGATAAGATTGTATGAGCACGTTTTACAAATCCAATTCTATAAAAAAATTAGCTCACTGCTCACTGTAATGAATTAAGGTTTTTTTTATATCCAAATTCGATTTTGAAGTTGTTGTTTCATAATGCTTTTTATTTTTCTTGTCATTTCCGGATTCTTTTTCTTATTAGTTTTTAAATATCTACTTAATTTTGATTTAATTAGTAAGGTTAATTTAGCTTATCTATTGACAAACAATTATAAACATGTCAGAATCATTTAATCACAATTCTCTCTACAATATAATTGTAATTTAAGAGCTTGTGAGGCCATGATTTCTTTCCTTTTTCATTTTTGTTATACACTGCCTTAAAATAAATTAATGAAGCATACAGTGACTCCCTCGTACGAGAAGCTAACTCACATTGAACATTCAATGAAGCATGTATGAAGTCTTGAATGAGAGGGAACAACAAGTCTCCATCGTACGTAAACTGTTATTAATACATTGACATTTTAGGTTTGATTGAGAGGAAACGACAAGTTTGTTTATGAATGAATCCAGGTTTTTAACTAACTCAATTCCTTCTTTTATTTTTCTACCAGACCGGTCTACATCTTAAATCAACCCTAGAAAGTTCTAAGTTGACCACCAAGTTCAAGTTTTATAATAGTGGCTGCAATACAAACTATGTTAGTTTTTATATATTTTTATGAAACTAGTTAGTTTTTAATTAATTATTTATACTTTTTGATATAAAAAATTCATGATAATATTTTTTTTATTGAAATTTGATTCTCAAGTGATACTAAGCTCTTGTTTTAAAAAGTTATTTTTAAAAAAAAAAATTATATACTAACTATATTGCCTACAAAATATATAGACTTTTAAAAAGTTGTAGCGGTGTGATGAAGTGACTTTTTTTCAGACGATTTTACTGATGGAATGACCAATAAATTCAAATCTAGATCTTTATATAGTGACGTGGTATAGTCACCAGTTGTTATATTGATAGTATTTTACTAAGAGTTGCAAAAATATTATAGCATTTTGTCACAATCACCAATGAATATACCAACAGAATGTGTCCCATCGGTATTTTACTGAGAGTTTTAAAAAATTATAATATTTTTCTATAATCACTGACACTTATACCAACATAATTTGTCCAGTCATTATTTTACCAAGAATTGCAAAACAATTACAACCCGTGCCACAGTCACCAACATGTTTCTTGACAAAATCACCGACGGACGGTGCAACTATCAGATCGCCAGGTTGGTCGGCATATTTACCACTGGAATCACCAATAAAAGCGGCAAACCCAATGTGTGCATGCTCTAACACCTATTTACTGATGGATATGCTGACGGACTTCGAAAAATCTAGAGGAATTTTCAAAATTTTAGTATGAAATTTAAAAAAAATACTGACAAAAATTTAATGCCATTGCCCAAGAAAATATTATTTTATGTTTCATCAGGAAATCTGTCGATAAAAATTTAGTATAAAACCAACTCCCCCTCTACAATTCATTTTTTCTCGGCTCCTCTCATTCACTTTCTCTTCTCCTCTGCTTCTTCGAACAATCTTTTTTTTTATTGTTTTGATTATAGTTTTCAACAATATTAAAAGGTATGATTCTCCTTTCTTTATCTTTGTATTTGTTTAATTCTATTTATTTTAGTGATGATTATTTTTTTTTGTTTTTTGTTTTGTGTATTATTTGTAGATAAAATCTTGAAAGCAACACACTTTTAAGGTAAAAAAATTTCATTGCTAAAGTCTTTAGTTTTTTCTTTTTATTTGTTCAATTTATTTTATTGTTTGTATTGCCATAATAATTGAAAATTTTGTTAAATTTTAATTGTTATTGTTGAATTTAACTTTAAAATGTTAATTGAAATATAGAATTAAATTTATTTAGTTCATCTTAATTTTATTATATTATTGCTTGTTATGTTTTTTATTACTTCGATTAATTTTAATTGTTATTTATGAATTTGCATAGATGTTAGTTGAAAATATATAAATGTTGAATTTCTATAAATGTTAGGTTGTATATAAGATTTTGTAATATTTTTATAATTATTCTCATTGCATTCATAACCATATTCATGTAAGAATTATTGTTGTCATTTTCAACTCCATGCACGTTGCTAGCTTTAGAAGTTAACCTAACCACACTTTCTCTCATGCTCTTATTACAAATAAATAGTTCTCCATTTGCATAGCAACACAGATAATCCTCCACAAACCCTTTGTGTAGATGATGCATCATTACAACATCTTGATGCATATACTTTTTATTTTAACACTTTCTATATGGACACCTAATATTGTCTCTAGTAAAATTTATGGGAATAGATGTTGCGAAACTAATCAAACCCTAAACCCCATTACAATAATCTATCCTCCGTAATGCTTGGAGTAAATCTTAATACATCAATGAACAATCATACATGACTTCTATCGAACCTCTATAAAATTATGATAAAAACATGTAATAATTATGTTAGGTAAATAAATTTGCAAAAATATTGGTTTATCTCAAGATTATCCAACAAACTAATTAAAACGTTTCATAAATATTCATTATCAATTTATCAACATTCATACAAATTTATATATATAGATTTACAGAAATGACAACTAAGCAATAGCATTTGTTATAACCCAATTATAGGTTATTCCCAAAAACATACTTTTTTAAAAAATAAAAATAAAATAATAAAATAAAAGTTGGCAATGTGAAAAAAGCAGATTAAGGACTATAAAAATATAGAAAAATCAAGCTACAGTTTTTGAACAAAATTAAAAACCTAATTGTCCTTTAGTTTGCTTGAAAATAAAGAAAGGAAAAAAATAATTGATATGATGATGCTTAACCAAGTGAAGAAAAAAAAAACAAATAAAGAGCCCAAACCCAATACTAGGGGGCACGACAAACCACTTTGGAAAGAAATTTCAAAGAAAAAAGTTCAAAAAACAAACACTTATGATCTTTAGTTTTGAAATCCCTTAAACACCTTTTAAGCTGCAAATATCTTATTCTTCATAATCAAGAGCCCAAGCCTACATTACATGCCTAATCAAGCTCTTTCTAATAAAAAACAAGCAATCTGGATCAGTAGGCAATGCTTTCCCATGCAAACCAAATCATTATTCATGCAAATAAAATAAATGCTTTGGAAATCAATTCTTTGTAACCCTTAAATTAAAGTTTGAACCTTTTGACCAATCAAATATCATTTCATATTTTCACCAAAAACAAAACAAAAGTTTTTATCACTTCTGAAAACATGTCTATAGGAATCTCTTAAATTTCTTTATAATGAGTTTGCTTTGAATCAATGTCAAAATAATTTATATGTCTGGAATAGCTTTGAAATTTCAAAATTTATACATGAAAACAACACCTTGTCAAACCCTCTATCACATAGTCTTTAAGCCCTTACTTCTTTTTTAATGCGCTTTCGAGCTCTCACTTCCTTTTGAGCATATCTTTGAGCCCTTACTTTCTTTTGAGCAAACTTTTAGGCCTTTATCTCTTTTTGAGAGTGCCTTAAGCCCTAACCTCTTTTTGAGTGTGCCTTTAAGCCACCATTTCTTAGGTAATGCATTTTCTAACCTTACCTTCTTTCGAAAGCATCTTTAAGCCGTCACCTCCTTTTCAGCATGCCTTTAAGCCACCATTTCTTGGGTAGTACGTTTTCTAACTCTACCTCCTTTCAAGTGCATCTTTGAGCCCTCACCTCTTGGGTAGTGTGTTTTCTAATCCTACCTCCTTTTAAGTGCGCCTTTAAGCCCTCATCACTTGGATAATGCTTTTTCTAACCCTACCTTATTTAGAGTGCGACTTTGAGCCCTCACCTCTTAGGTAGTGTGTTTTCTAACCCTACCTTCTTTTGAACACAACTTTAGCTCTCACTTCCTTTCGAGTATGTCTTTGAGCCCTTACCATCCTTTTTCTAGGTAAGTCTCCCATTATAATGAAACTAATTCTCCATGTTTTTTACTTAGGTAGGTCATTCATTATAATGCGACCATTATCCATGTTTTTTTTGTTTGAGCAGGTCACCCATTATAATGAGACCATTCTTTCACCTAGATAGGTTACCCATTACAATGAGACCACCTCAAAAACTCTTTTTTATTTTTTTTCTTAGGTAGGTCACTTATGATAATTTGACCATTTTAGGCTTAATTAAGGAGATTAGAATTTTAAGAGACCAAATTTAATTCTTACCACGTTAATTGATTGAAATTAAAGGTAAAATTATAAGAAAATTGAAGTTTCAAGGTTAATTAGGGGTTAAATTGAAGAAATTTACAGTCTATGACCATTTTGCAAAAGACGACAAACTATGAGAGCCCAATTGACACAAACTAGGGGTAAAATTGAAAAAATTAAAAGTTTAATGGTCGACTATGGATTAAAATACATAAATCTTAAACTAAAGACCAAAATACAAAAGGCACGTAACTTCAAGGTTACGATTGATGTTTATCCAGGGACTCAATTGCATAACATTAAACATTTAAAACTAATTAAGGGTGTATAGGAGACAAATTAAAAATCATAAGACCGAAATGAACTTTACAAAACAGTTACAAAATGGCATTGTTTTGGTTATTGTTCATTTTCTTCTTTAAATTTCTCTGAAAAGGTTATTTAGGTTACTTTCTTTGTAGATGCATTTAATGCATGTACCCTTTATCAAATTTGACAAATCTTGCACGCAAGTGATCACCTAACATTCCTCTCTACCATCGAGTATCATTTGTTTAAACCAAATGAAACACAGCTGCCCCAATGCCAGTCTAAAAGGCCAACTCAGGCAGCCTGCAGGTATAGATTTGATAGTGCACCATGACTACTTTAAGCCAACGGTTAAGATCTTTTCTAATTGAATCAAGGCTGAATTTTTTTTTTCAATATAGAAAAAAATACCCTCTTCCACCGTCTATAAATAGAGGTGGATTTCATGGCCTAAAAGAGGAGAGATTGATATCCAAAGTTAGGAAAAAATCATCCTTTTCAGGTTCGCAGCAGCTGCTCCTCTCACTCCACCATGACCTTCGACCACCACCATCCATCACCAATATTCCAGCCAATTATTAGAGCCACCATTAGCCTCTCCACTATTAGTCCCACCGCAGTAAGTTGTTTAGCCACCAGGAGCCGCCACTGCCCCCACTCTTTCCCTCCCTGCAGATTTTCTTCTCCTTCTTTCTTCCTACCTTAGCCACTGCTTCTACCATACTGTCCTTCATACCTTCCATATCACCACCATCACAAGTCAGCCTTCCTTCCCCATTTTCTTCTTCTTCTTCTTCCCTCTTGTTCACTATATGAATAGTAGGCATGAATGGCGTGATTTAATTCACGCCTTCTGTTAATGTATGAACAGTGGGCATGAATTATAATTCATGTCCATTGTTGATGCAATAGTGGGATTTGGCCAAGAGTTTTTGGGCCGAGTCCAAGCCAATCCCAAAAAAAATTAAAATATTTTCTGAAAAATTTGTGATTTCCCTACATATTTTGTTATGGAATTTTGCTTAATATTGGTTTGTATTTTTATACAGTAAAGATACAAATCTAGTATAAAATACCAAGTTTTTGTCAAAAAGTTATTTTTTTTTCATGCATATGGCCAAGTCTCTGAAAGAAAAAAATCACATCATATTTTCATATAATTAATTTTTTTTAAAATATGTATTAGCATACATATTGGCTTTAATAACCAGTTTATGAAAGTCACGAGAACTAGGTCAATATTTCAAAAACACCTAAAAATTATTTTGTTTTCTTTTAATATCCGGGATTACAAATTTATACGTAAAACATACTCTTGATATTAAAAAGGTAGTTTTTTTTATTGGATTTAGAATAGTTAGGTTTTAACATGACAAGATAAGGATCTCTTTATGAGGAGAACTTTTCTTAAACAATAAACAGACTAATAATTAGAAAACATGAAAAGACCTTATATTTTTATTAAATAATAAAACAATGCAACTTATCTTAGGTAAGGTCTATTTAGGGTGCTAATACCTTTTATTTATGTAACTAGTCTCTGTACCTTATCTAGGAGACTAGTTAGCATTTC
Source organism: Populus ilicifolia (assembly GCA_015708895.1). Taxonomy (NCBI): domain Eukaryota; kingdom Viridiplantae; phylum Streptophyta; class Magnoliopsida; order Malpighiales; family Salicaceae; genus Populus; species Populus ilicifolia. The sequence goes on from SRLM01014259.1 coordinate 68,804, forward strand.
TAATGATCAAAATACTAGGTTGTGACTCTCATTCCCTGGGTTCCTAGTGACCAAAATACTAGGTGACGACTTTAATTTTTTTTCTATGGAAAAAAACAAGCATTCCTTAAAAAATAAAACGGACCTGAGGTTGATGGACAATCGTTGTGACACTGTACCCATGCAACAACATTGATAAAAATTAAAACGAACCCTTTAAACAAACTATTAATTATTTCATCACAATACATGCAATTCAATAATTCAACAAGGTTTTGAATTTACAAATAAATATTTTTTAAAAAAAATCTAAAACAAACCATAACAAGTACAAAATTAATTATACATTCATACTACAAGTTTGTTTGTAATAATGAGTTTAAAACATGGCCCTCTCCTTATAAACTTGGCCCTCTCCTTATCTTCTAAATTTCATAAGTTAAACTTATCAATAAATCATTTTATTTATGTGATAGACTTGCATTTAAGATAAACATTTACCAAAAATTAAAGGTATCTTATAGTATTAGAAATGATATTGTAAAACATGCTCTAGTTAAGGAGTTTTTGATATTTTAAGTGCAAAATAATGATATAAAACCTTAATAAAAATATACTTTAAATTACTAAACAACCATAAAACTTAAAGAAATATGATTTGTGTTGAGAAGAGGGGGATATTTTAAGGGGGTTAGTTGTCTGTAGTTTGGAAAGGAAGAGTTGAGATGGAGAAGAAAAAAGAGACATAAGGGATAAGAGGGTTGGCTGGGTGGTAATATATTCACCTTTGCTAATGCAATCACTGATAGAACCATTCTATTGGTATATCTATCCGTAATTTATCTGTAATTCTGATGATGAAAAGAGTCACATCACTGTACAAAGATATAGTTTTAAATCCATCAACAATTCTATTAGTAAATCACCTGCAAAAAATCCAATGTTAGCGAATTGCTTTATTTTTCAAAATTCTATAAATTCAGGTTGCAATTCAATTAATATATACCGATGGATTATGTAAAACCCCAAATAATATTATTGATATTAATAAAAGTCAGGATTACAATAAAAGAGGGAACATGATAAATTAAATTATAAGAATGATGATATATTCGAGAATCTGAATTAAAATGTTTTGTTCAAATGTTATACTAAATTGCATCATCTCAGTTATTTTTAGAGGGGAAAAGAATGTTATACTAAATTGCATCATCTCAGTTATTTTTAGAGGGGAAAAGAATGTTATACTAAATTGCATCATCTCAGTTATGACTACAAGGAAGTTGGTTAAAAAGAGATGTGAAGCTTACCTTACTTAAGTGTTTGATTCAAAAGAAAAACTAGAGAGTTAACAAACATCCCTATAGTGAGAAAATTTACAAATATGTTCCTAGATGAATTACCAGGGTTACCACCAGATAGGGAAGTGGAAGTTTCCATTGATGTACTACCTAGAACAACACCTATTGCTCAACCACCATATATAATGGTGCCTGCTGAATTAGTTGAGTTGAAGATTCAGCTACAAGAATTACTGGATAAAGGATTTATTCATCCAAGTAATTCCCCTTGAGGAGCTCCAGTATTATTTGTGAAGAATAAAGATGAGATCCTTAGACTTTGTATTGATTATAGATAACTAAATAGAGTACCAATAAAAAATAAATATCAACTCCCACGGATATATGATTTGTTTGATCAACTTAAGGGAGCCAAGGTGTTTTCAAAGATAAATCTTAGATTTGGGTATTATCAATTAAGAATAAAAGAACAAGATGTGGTAAAGACTGTATTTAGGACTCGGTATAGACATTATGAGTTTCTAGTAATGCCATATGTTCTTGCTCTTTATTTAAATACACATGTTGGGGTTGTGACAGATTACGTCTATCGGTATGTACCAACTGAATTGCAGATGGAATTTAGGTTGTCAATAATTAATATCGACAGAAACATGTTGTCGGTAGATACTGATAGAATGACCAACAAAATATACACCGTTGGTAATGATTACCAACAAAATATTTTTATAGGTAAGTCCATTGGTTTTTGCTAAATTTTTTGTAGTAAAAAAAACCTCAACTGACTCAATAACCTGATCATTAACCCTATTAATATTAAAAAAAACAATATTGTTTTAATTTAAAAAATAATAATAATAAAGTCAATCCTTCTTGTGCGTGATGAGGGCTCAACCCTTGTTTCAATTTTAAAACTATAATTTGTTTTTTCATTTTAAATATATTCTTACAAAAACATGTACATCGTATTTCTAAATATGAGATCGGTCAAGTGAGGTAGATCGTCACTCTTCATGTCTCCAATCGGAATAGCCTCGTATCAATTCTTCGGTAGAGACAATTGGTATAGAAGGAAGTTGACTGATGCCAACTTTTGTGTTGTTTTTATTACATAGCTTCATCATATCCTTTCTATTCAAATTAAGCTCACAGGACACCGAGCAGCATGCATACTGCATTAAGAAAAAGAGGGAAGAAACTTAAAAGCCAAACAAGATATATAATACTGCTTAGAAAATAATATAAATTATATTTTAATTTTTTTTAATAATTTAAATTATTAAATTAAAATTTTTTTTTATATGGTATTAAATTTTTGATAATCAAGTGGTCACGGATTTGAATTTTACTATTTCTATTTATTTAATAAAAATCAAGCATAAAGTAATGTAAGTATGTGTAAGTTAATTTTAAATTCATAGAGTTTTCATTTAAAATATATTAAAAAATAATATAAATTATATAGTAAGATTATATTTAATAATTTAAATCATTAGATTAAAACAATGTTTTGATATTAGTTACACAGCTATTGTAGTTGGATATTAGGAAAACTTATACAATCTCATACATGACATTGATTGCTAAGCAAATTATTTAACAGAATTCTATTCCGAGTTATCTATTGTATCAACATTATTATATCAGAGCAAGTTTGGAAATGCAGTTGCATCGAGCAGCATCATTTTTCCAAATAGTGCAATCACCTTTCCAAACGGCTCTAGATAGGGTATAAGGGTGGAATAACAACCGGTGGAGGGGGGAAGGACTCTTTTCGTAGCTAAAGCTTATAGGCCAACCTCTTCAAAGACCATGTAGGGGAAGATACTAGACATCGATCCAAACATCTTGCCCCATCAAGATCATCACTTTTCGTTGAGCTCTAACCTTTTAACTCCTGACCATGTCATTAGCTTCATCTTTCTGCATGAAGAAGACAACCCTGTCTTCGGGAGCAAGGCCTTTCTGCTCTACAAAACGATGCCAAGAAGAGCGTAG
>SRLM01014260.1:0-10593 GCA_015708895.1 Populus ilicifolia
CCAACAGTAATGTATGTGAACAGTATCGTATGGATGAATAGTATGTGAATAGTAACCGTATACACAAATAACTTTTGTGTATTAACAACACCAACCAGGATGCTCTGATACCACTGTTAGGATGCTGACATGCAAACTCGACAAGACAAAAGGTAAGGGATAAGATAAAATGAGAAACGACACACAAGAATTTACGTGGTTCACCCAATTTGGCTACTTCCACGGGTAAGTATAGAATGATTTTACTAAGTAATGTGGGAATACAACTTCTCTCTATTAATAGGAGAATAACAAAATCTCTCTATTATTAGGAGAAAACACCTCACTTACTATCTCACAAATACCTCACAATTTTGTGGGATTACTCTCTTCTCACCCTCTCTTCCTCTCTTCTTGTGATATATCTTATGCTTGGATGCATTGCCTATTTATAGGCAAGTATCCATGCAAAAGATAAGGAGTTAGGCAAATAACATCAATTTGGTGCATACAATTTTTGACTAAGGTGTAAAAGGATGACTACACCTTCTCCCACCATTTTTGACTAAGGATGGCTTCACCTTCTCCCACCATTTTTGACTAAGGTGGTTTGGCTTCACACTCACAACAACTTTGAGCCTATTAGCCAGTGCCTTTGAGATAATCCTGTACAAACTCCCACAAAGACTGATTCTGTCCGCACCAGAAACAGAGTTTGAAACATTCCACACTTTAAGATCCTCCTTGATAGTTTTAATAACTTTCGCCATTCTGTCCGAACCAGAAACAGAGTTTATAGCTGAAGACCATAAGTTTTGTATGACCACCTTGAAATCAGGTCGCAGCCACCAAGAAGTTAGAAATTTGAATGGTTTAGGACCCCCAATTTGTGCTATCCATTTTCATCATGATGGGCCAGGGATCCGATGTTTTTTTTTTTGATTCCTGGTTTAGTTTCATCTTTCAACAATTTTTGTATTGGTTCCTGGTTTGGAATTACTTGGCACTTTCCGTTTGAGTTTCTGGAGCGCAATGTTCTAGTGGCCTATTTTTCTTTTGAGTTCATCGTGTCATCAGATAGGTTAGACTCCTTCCATATCCGTTTTAATGACAAAAAGTATTCTACTTGGGAGTTTCAATTTCAATTATTTATCAAAAGGAAAGAATTGTAGGGTCATATTAATAGGAATAATCCTTCACCTAGAGATACCGATGTTTTGTCTAAATGGAAAATCATGGATGCTCAAGTTATGTTCCAGATTCTTATCCTCAACTTAGTAGAGCCTTACCTTGTTCTCAATCCGAGGCCTTATAAAATTGCTGCTATCATGTTGAATTATCTAAATAAAGTTTACAATTAAGACAACACGGCTTGATGTTTTCAAATGGAGTATGAGATGGCTAACTTCACATAAAGAAGTCTTTTCAAAATATTTAGGCTAATTTTTCGGATATTATTTATGCTAATGTTCTTGTTGAAGCTCTTTTTGTTGTTCAAGTAGTGCATGAAACAAGCAAGAGAGATCAATTCTTGATAAAACTCCATTCTGATTTTGAAACTGCATATTCTAATTTGATGAGTCATCATCCTATACAATCTTTAGATGCTTGTTTGAGTGAACTTCTTCATGAGGAGCTACGTATCATCACTTAATCTACTATGAAACATCAGGCTCGTGTTAGTGCATCTATTTTTGTGGCTTATGCAGCATAGGGGAGGAATAAGGGTATAGACATGCATGTTATCCAGTGTTTTAATTGTAAAGCTTTTGATCATATTACTAGGGATTTCTCCAAGAAGTTCTGTAACGACTTCAAGAAATAGGGTCATATTATCTCTAGCTATCCCATTCGACTTGAAAAGAAGTAAGTTACTGCTTATCATTCCTCCATTGGTGCATCTAGTTCTGCTGCATTGCTTGCTGCCTCACTTGTTGTTCCTACTCCTTCTCCTACAACCTTAGCAAACTCGAATACACTCACTTTTGAAATGATACAATAAATGATCGTTTCTACTCCTTTTGCTTTTGAGCTCTTAGGTAAACTTAAAGTTTCTTCTAAGCAATGGTATCCTGACTTCGACGCCTCTAACCACATGACCAATATTGTTGTTCCTCTTTCCAGTGTAAACAATTATGATGGAAATCTGAAAATTACCATCATTGATGGTAGTTTTCTGTCTATTAGTGTTGTTGGTAATCTTCTTCCTTAACTGATGTTTTTGTATCTCGTAACCTTTTTTCAAATCTTATTTATGTTGTTCAATTGGTTGATAATATTATAATATCCATTTTTCCTATTTTGGTTGTGTTATACAGCATCAATTGACAGGGAAGATGATCGCGAAGGGGCTTAAAGTGGGATGACTCTTTTCTCTTTATGTTTCTTCTTCACTATTATTCCTCGTTTTCCTTTACTTTCTTTTGCATGTAATGTTATTGGTTTTTGTCATACCCTCACGAGCAGAGCGGAGCGACCCTCGATTGATTTCGGGGTCTTTTGTTTATTATGAATAAAAGAGTCACCACCTGATATGTTTGGTTATTAGGAACCCTAACTAGTATTTTAGAGATTTTAAGGTAAGAGATTGGTTACTTAAAGGGAAGGTATTAGCACCCCTAGTACACTGTACCTAAGATAAGTTGCTTAGTGTTTGATTTGTTTTATAATTGCTATGGTACCTAAGATAAGTTACTTAGTGTTTAGTTTGTTTTATAATTGCTATGGTGTTGGTCTTTTCTAATCTCCTCAATTTTTCTAGATTTGATTCAAACTAAATTTATTAAGATAGAAATCCAAGGAGATTTCATGTGCTTTATAAGCTCATTTTTCCTTTTGGTATTTCAAGAGTTTGCGATTTGTAACTCACAAGGAGGAGGTATAAAATTTAAAAATCTAAGGCGCTTTAAAAGTCTATTCTTGCCTTAATGTTTTATACTCTCACGGCTCGTAAACTATGGAGTAAAAAATTGAAATGTCCTCGTTATAATCAAGGTTTCTTTCAATGATATGTGATGACTTACTATTCCTAGAAAATTATTTTGAATATTTACCACTTAGGATTTCTTTATCCAAATATTAATAGTAAATAATAATAATTTATTCCTAGTAAATATTTTAGATATTCATCCTTTAGAGATTTTTTTATCCAAATATTAATAGTGAATAATAAATGAACACATCTATTTTTTTAATTTTTTTTTGAAATAATAGCCAATACCTTTTGAAGTTTTACAAACACGTTGTAAAATCTAGAAACATAAAAAAATAATTTTTGTTGTATTTAAAAAATCCATGCGAAAATATATTTTTAAAACTTTCAATATTTTTTATATAAGAGGAGCGTTAAAAATATGTTAAGGTTTTCATCGTATGCAAAACATAAAAAAAAAATATTTTTTTTTTTGAAACAACACCAAAAGTTAGCTCCTACGTTAGTAAACAAAATCCTGTTCTAGTTCGTACAACAATTACAGAAAAAAAAAAAAACAATATACCAAGCATCCACTAGGCAGCAGCCTTCTGATTCTCTTCACTCTTCCCATACCGCCACCTGTAAGTGGACTTATAAGAGGAAAATCAATGTGTTTTTGCGAGTCAAACCTGTTCTTCCTGTGAAGAAAGGGCTTCACCTTTGAAAATTCAGTGTTGGTTCTTCTCATCCAGGTGAGAGGCATTCTTGCAGCATTACGAATGCGGCTCAAGGCATATTGAACCCTCCATAGCCTCCTCTGAGCACGGAGCTCATACTCTCCAACACGTTTTAGCTCTGCGTCCAACTGTTCCTCCTCAAATGGGCGCCTGGGCTTCTTGAAAGTCTTCCCATAGTTTCTGTTAAAAAACTGACGTGAACCATGGTTCGGATGCCATGTCCTCAAGAGAGCAGAGTGAATGGAGACCAGCAAGAGCAAAAGGTCTGTGTTGATGAGCAGAGAGAGGGAACAGTGTCCGGCCAGAGAGAGATCTCTGTTTTCTTTTTCAAAGGGAGGGGGGCGCCTGCTTCGTTTTTTTGTAAGATGATAGGGTTAAGTTTCTTTTTGTTTTTTTCCTCAATTTTTCTTGTCTTCGCCCCCCTACTATATATTGCTGGAGTTTCATTTATACATAAAATTTCTATACATGCTATTCAATAAAATATTACAATAATTACTATAGAGATTATTCTCTATAACCAGTAATTACAAATCTTATATATATATATATATATAATTTTATATTATAGTGATTATTTTATAAATCAAATTATATATCTATAGTATTTTATATTACAGTAATTATGTATGATTCAATAATTATCTTCTAGGTGTATTGCTTCCTTGATATCAGCTAGATATTATTATGATATTTTCTGCTTTAGTCCTAATTTTTTCAATTCCTTCAATGAAATTAATTACTTTCTAAAGTTTAAAATTGATCTTTAATTAACTTGATAAATTCTTAAAATATTAAATCGGGTCTCTCGATTCAGACCGGCAAGCTCACGTTAGGATCTTTCTTGTGATAGAATTCTCTACTTTCATGTTAAATATTCAAACAGTAATATTATGAGCTTTTAATATTGAAATCAAACAATTCAAAAGCTCAAATTCATTTACACGTATAAGACTACAACTTTCATGAAGAATTCAAAATGAGATAAAATCATTTTGTAGAGTAGAATTTGACAATAATCTAGTTAGTTAAAAGGATCTCTTGATCTAATTTAGGAAACTGACATTGCCGAGTATCCCAACATAGCTGAGAGTATGACCTAAGAACAAATTAACAAAATTTGCGATGGAAATAGAGTTTTTGGTGCAAAACTTGGATCAAGATCATTCATGCAGTATAATTTTCTACTTTCATATTAAATATTCAAATGAAAATATTTTGACATTCTGATATTGAAATCAAGTGTTTCAAAAGCTTAAATTTATCTATATGTTCAAGATTACAACTTTTATAAAGGAGTTAAAGTAAAATAAAATTATTTAAAAAAAAAAAAGATGACAGTAATCTAATTGGTTAAAAAGATTATTCATATGACAATGTTGAGCAACGAAATCGGTTTGTTCTTCCCCATTTATGGTCTGGTGGTGGCAGTGTTGTCTGCGGTGAAGAGGAATAAAGAAGGCGGCGTTACGGTGGTGAATAATTATGGGCAGTGATCCTTCTTCTTCTTATTCTCCCTTATGCCTCTCTGCGTTTCTGTTTTTTGTGCTTTCTATTTTTGTTTCTCTCTTCCTACTCTCCTTCTTTCTCTCCTTTGTTTTTTCAATTCTCAAAACGATGTTCCTCCCTGATTCTCTCAAGTCTCACTGGCTTTCTTTTCAAAATTTCCTTTTGTTTTACATCAAAAACCCTCTTCCTCCGTCTGCTGTCCGTTCATTTTTTAAATAAAAAATCCTCTCTCGATCCGTTTGTCCCCTGGTTTCCTATTTTCTTTCAAAATCTTTCCCTCCTTCAAACCTTTCTCAAGTCCAAAAATCCCCCCCCTCTTGTTCTCTTTTTCTGCCTCTTTATTTATAGGCAAAGAGAGAGGAGGATCACCCTACACAAGGTGCTGTGGCGGCCTCTGTGCAACCGTCCTAGAGTCACTCCCAGTACAAGTTGCCTTGTCCAATCTTCATAATGGTTGCAGATGAGGGGTGTGGGCTGTGTCAATTGTCTTGCAAGTGGAAGAGGAAGAGAGAGCTAGTGAAAAACGTAGGGGAACAAAATCTTCTCTTTCCCTGTTCTCTGCACACCCGGTGAAAGAAAAAAACTTATGATATCATTCAAAATAACATTATTTGTTTTATTTTTTATTTTAAAAAAAATATATGAAACAATGATGTTTTGCTCAAAACACATTATATTTCAAATCAATCCTTTAATTTATGTGTTTTTCAGTTTAATTCTTGATGTTGAATTTTTTTAATTAAGTTTCTAATTGGCCTTCAAACTTTAATATTTATACAATTAAGGTTTTAATTTGACCAAATCAACTCTAAAAAATTATAATTTGACTCCACAACTTTATTTTTTTTAATTAAAGTCTAAATTGACTTAAAAATTATTTTTTTTGTCATCAAAACCCTCTATACATTCAATTAAATCTTTAATAAAATTTAATTAAGTCTATAAATATTTGATTTTGTACTTTTTTTTCTCAAATCAAATTTTTTCATTAACATGACTCTCACTGATCAATAATATACTGTCAAATTTTAATCTTTATATTTTTAAATTTTTCCAATCAATTTTTAAACATTTTCTAGGTGCTCTAACATCTTTTCTTTAATAGCTATATTTTTTCAATTGATTTATTTTTGTATTTTTTCTCATACGAGGATCCAATAATAGGTTATAACAATTGTGATGTTATATTCCAAATTACACTGAAAAAACACCTTCAATATGAAGGACTCTCCCCTTTCCATCGCTGTTTGAGCATCGAACAACATTTACAGATAGCACAAGCTTTGTATTATTGGGAGAACGAACAAGAACATTCATTTTCTTGTTATCTAAGGAACAACTGCCATAGAATCATCAACAGGCCTGGCCATCATAAATGGGCTTATCAACAAGAAAGAAAAAAGGATCATCACCATTTACTTTAGGTCCAAAAACATTCAAGAGCCCATCACCACCATTGCCAACAGGATCTAAATCCTCTGTCTTCGTGCCTTTTCCTTCCACCTGAAGAGTTATCATCCACAGTATCCACCAACTGGCAATCACTTCTCACCTACCCGCATTAACCCCATTCTCACATTCTTTCTTTGATTTCTTTAAACATGCCTCTTTGAGATTTTTATCAGTATATTTATGGGAATCAACATTAAAGCATGAGTAATCATCAGACGTAGAGGGATTATTATATCTTCCCGCCCAAGAATCGACAGCTTTCTTTTTTTCTACCCAGCAAGCATTAATTTCCAGACACGGTTCTTCGGTCACTTTAATACCACAAATTGATCTAGTTATATTCACCCTTACAGTTCTACCAATAGACTTCCTTGTACAACTACTAATTAGTACCTTTCCAGCATCAAACTTTAACTTCTTATAGGAAGAGTGATGAATTTACCAAAAAGGGAACTAATATACGAAAAGAAATCCCAATCCCGTGCATGGAGAGGAACACCCTCCACCCCAAGCCAGACAAATCTTTCTGTAGCAGTAAGGAAAGGTTCGCAGTGTCTCACGACGTCAAACCATTGAGCAAGCCAATCACAGTTATCTTCAGTCATTCTATTCATCAAATTTGTAAAACAACGTTACCTCCCATCGGTCTTGGGAAACATCTGGAAAAACCATCCATAGTAAAATATTCATGAAGGTTTGGCATGATCTCAGGAGATCTGGCATATGCCACAGCACTTCTTAGCAACCATTCTTTGTTCACTTCAGCAGCCTCATACTTCAGATTCGGTTCAGCTTAATGGGAGCTTGAAGGATTTGGGAAATTGCCAGATATTTGTTGTGATTTCCTGACGTTCCCACTTCTAAAAACTTCAGCAGAATTCTCTGCTCTCTATATGAATCTGCAGGAGGATAGTACTTCTTAGATGTATCTAAGAGTAGAAAACCTCTTTTTGCTTCCCCGGAAATCATTTCTCCTGGTAACATTCTGTCTAAACCGAGCAATTGAAGCTCTCAGTTTGAAGGTACGGATCCAAATTAGATTAATATCAGGTATAATTTCTTCAACACTGACTCCATCTTCAAAGCGTGCAAATCCAAAACGCCGATCGATTAAGTCTATTAGGGCCACAGACATCCAGAACCTCACCAAATTTACCAAATAGTTTAGTCAAGTCGGGTACCTTAGAGTAAATAAAGAGGGCACTGTCTTTTGATTGACATGGGTGGGAAGTCGATGGCAAAATCTATCAAGATGGATTTGTGATTGATTACAATAGTAAAAATATAGTATAAATTTATAAAAATTATGATAATATTTTTTTTAATATTAAAATAACAAAATATTAACTCAATTCAGATTTATTTAAATTAATTTAAATTAATTTACTAAATCATTGAAATCTAAGGATGATAAATTCTAAATATCAATAATTCTTAATTTTTTTTAATAATCTCCCAAGAAAAATAACATATGAATTGTTTCAATCGATAACTTAGAAAGGAAACTCAAATTAAATAAAATTATAAATCCAATTAGGAAATATATTAAAAAATAACTAGAAAAAAAATTATGAAACAGTATCTTTATATATCCATCATGAAACAATATCTTTTAATACTAATTTGGACACAATCCGACTACACCAAGTTTGTTGGAAAGCTAATTCATTATAAAATTAGATTCGGAGAATATGATGAAAAAATTTATACTCAATTCATCAATATTTGAATTCAATTTTTTTTTTTTCGAAAGCTCGTTTAGCTTGTCTTGACTTCTCCTTCGATTTGAATTTGTCATTACACGTCCAGGATCAAGCTTCCCAAATATACGCAAGCCACTCTATGCTTCATGAATCCATTTTCTAATTTGCTAACTGTACAGTTGACGACATTATCTTTAGGTTGTGAGGATTGTGTGAGATCAACAAAATAATTGCTTGAGCAACAAGCGCAGTGGAATAATTTTTTTTTTTTTTTAGCAATGAGCTCTTGCTTGTGTCTGCTTATATGAAGAATAAGTTTCATATTTTCATATTTTAAATAGATCATTTACAAAAATTAATTAATTAATAATATACATGGAAAATATGAAAAATAAGGGATAGAAGAGAAGCTAAATTAAGGAAAATCAAAATTATTTTGTTTGGTTTAAGAATAGTAAAGAAAATGAAGTTTTGTTTGTTCAGATATATTAATGGAAAAATTAATGAATACAAATTTTTAGAGGATTTTATGAGCGAAATTCTATCTATTTTTTTGTATCACTTTAATTTTTTCTTTTATAAAACAAAGAAAATTAAATTTTTGTATATAAAAAAGAAAGAAAGTTGGATGGGGACTCATTAGATCTATCTATTGACTCACGTGTCAAAATGTCCACGTGTCAACATTACCAGATGTTAAGCATGTAACTTGGAAATATCCTACCAACTTCAATATAAATAAAAAAGATATAAAAAATTGTATATTAAATATAAAATGATATCCAAGATTATTAATTGGTGAAATAAAGAAGCATATAGCTAGCTAGATATAAACAATATATATATATATATATATCTTGTTTTATTTATTTAAAGTAAATAGTATTTTTAGTTTAACCTATATAATCTCTTTGTATTGAGGTTAAAACAACACTTTAGAATATATTGATTAATGAAAACTCTAACTTTGTTATCTTTTATATTCATATTTCTTTTATGTTAATTTGAATTGTTTTAACATGGTGTCAAAGCTTATATCATGGAATGAGGATTAATTTCAAATACAGCTTTCACGGATCCAATTAGTATTTCATCTTCCCTTTAGTTCTGCAAATTCAGTATTTCTTCTTTCTTTAAGTTTTTGTAATTTGGTATTTGCATTTTATTTTTGTAATTTTTATTTTGAAATAATCATATAACTTCAAGAAGATATTTCTTCAATTACTGCAATCTGATATTTTGTTTTTTTTAGTTTTGATGTTCAAGTTTTCTTTGTTTATTGATTATGGCTAATAGAAGCGATGATTTACTTTAATATGTGAATGTGAGATTGGATAGAAAGAATTATTTGTATTAGAGTTATGTAATGAAAAATTTTCTTGAGGGTAAAAAGATGTGATAACATGTTAGTGGAACTTATGTAATACCTAAAAATATTGAGGAGGGGGATGCCTCTTTGAGTGATATTTGTTCTACTTTTGCAAATCTGGTATTGCATATTCCCTTTAGTTTATGCAAATCTGGTATTTCATCTTCCCTTTAGTTTCTGCAACTTGGTATTTTCAATTTTTTCTGCAATTCTTGTTTTGTTTTGGAGTAATCATATAAATTTAAAAAGATATTTATTTTATTTCTGCGATAACTATTTAGTTTTTTCAATTCAATATTTTATTTTTCATTGCTTTTACATTCTAGTTCTCTGTAATTGTTAATTATAGCTACTCAAAAGATGATTCTCTTCAATCTATAAGTGTGAGGTTGGATGGGAAGAACTATTTGTATTAAAGTTATGTAATGATAAATTTTCTCAAAGGTAAAAAGATGTAAGGATATATTAATGGAATCTATATGGTACCCAAAAATATTGAGGAAATGGATGTTACTTTGATAAATACATGAGAAGCAAACAATGCAAAAATTATTACTTGAATTAACAATTCTATTAATCAATTTATAGGTACACAGTTGGTAAAGTATGAGACAACAAAAAAGGTTAGATGTAAAACTTCTAGGTGAAAAATCATAAAATTGACTAGTTTTATGTAAAACAAAAAAATTTGTAACTTTCAATCAGTTTATCAAAAAATTCTAAAACTTTGCATGGAGCTTTTGAATATGATGCCTTAGCTTGGGTTAAAATTTTAGAATTTTTAGAGAAATTCAGAAATTTGACAAAAAATCACAATTCGACTAATTTTATGTTATTGGATGTAATTTTCAATCCAATAATCGGATTGAACTAAAATTTTATGAGGAACCTTAAAATAATTGAATAACATCTCGGTAAAATTTTAAGATG
>SRLM01014263.1:0-71426 GCA_015708895.1 Populus ilicifolia
AATTTTTATCTAAAGATTTTTAATGTATTTGAACTATTAAGTTTCTGAACTAAATATAAATTATAATTAAATAATTTAACATATTATCAATTCAACAATTAATTAATTTATATTGTTATTCAAGGAAATAACGAGGAGGTCCTTGAAGGGCTTCACCCTCATTCAAATCTGAAGAAGTTGAAGATATGTGGATACGGAGGTTCAAGATTTCCTGATTGGATGATGAAATTGGACGAGACGCTACCAAATCTGGTAGAGATGGAGCTATCAGCATGTGACCACTGTGAACAACTTCCACCATTGGGGAAACTACAGTTGCTCAAGAGTCTTGTATTACGGGGAATGGATGGTGTGAAGAGTATTGACAGCAATGTGTATGGAGATGGGCAGAATCCATTCCCATCTTTGGAGACGCTGACTTTGGATTCAATGGAGGGATTAGAGCAATGGGCTGCGTGTACTTTTCCTCGCCTTCAAGAATTGAAGATAGCCGGTTGCCCTGTGTTGAACGAAATACCAATTATACCCTCCCTTAAAAAATTAGACATCCGGGGAGGTAATGCTTCGCCACTGATGTCAGTTAGGAATCTCACTTCCATCGCTTCTCTTCGTATTAGAGATATTCCAAATGTGAGGGAGCTTCCCGATGGGTTTTTGCAAAATCATACCCTCCTTGAAAGCTTAGGAATTTGGGAGATGCGAGATCTGGAGTCTTTGTCAAATAGGGTATTAGATAACCTTTCTGCTCTTAAAAGCTTGAGGATTTGGGGTTGCCGGAAACTTGAAAGCTTGCCAGAGGAAGGTCTTCGTAACCTCAATTCCTTGGAGGTTTTAGAGATAGGGGGCTGTGGAAGATTAAATTGTCTGCCAATGGAGGGGCTGTGTGGCTTATCTTCTCTTCGCAAGTTATCTGTTGAATGTTGTGATAAATTCACATCTCTATCAGAGGGAGTGCGGCATCTGACGGCACTTGAGGTTTTGGTGCTTGAAGGATGTCCAGAGCTGAATTCATTGCCAGAGAGTATCCAACATCTCACTTCTCTCCAATCGCTAATAATCGAAGAATGTCCAAATTTGGAGAAAAGGTGTGAGAAAGATTTAGGAGAGGACTGGCCTAAGATAGCTCACATCCCTGGGATTTAGATCGATTAAGATTGGTATGCAAATTAAATTTGTAATGAGAATAAAATATATATTTTCGTAGTGTTAATTTGTTGTAATTGTTTAAATAATTTTCTCAAATTGATATAAAGGTGTAAAAATGATTGGTTCATTAATCGAAACATGTTTTACTAGTGCGGTAATAAGTGTTTCTTGGTTACTCCAAGACAAAAACTTGTATAAGAAAATCAACTGTTGAGGTTTCCCAACTAAAATATCAATCTCATAAACATCCTTTTGGCCTTTATTTATGAAGACGTAATTAATTGAAACTAATAATATTTTGTCATTCATGATCTCCGTGCAAACATATTCGCTCGATTGTCTTTTATTCAGTTTATTTTATTTCTATAAAAAAATCTTCTCACTAGAAACTTTTTAAACCTAGAATTAAATATATATTCCTCGCACATTTTCCCTTTAATAATATTTATATGTTAATTTAAAATTTTTAAAAAATAATAATTAATTTAATCAAGTAATTATTTGATTTAAAAAAAATTATTAGTGATTTGACTTAATTTTTTTGTGACTAATTTCTCATTGTAATTAATATCATTTCATCAATAATATTTTGATTTAATATTAAAGTATGAAGTATGTTTATCATGTTAAATCATGTTTATTCTCTGCATAATAGTTATTGATTATTTAAATAAGATTTTAAACTTTTTTTAAATTTTATTCCATCTTAATTAAGAATTTCTCAATCAATTTGAGATAATATATATATATATATATATATATTAATTCATTTAGGGTGATGAATCATCTCTTTATAATATAAGTATTTTTTTATTTTAATTTTAAGATTAGTGAAGTGATAGAATTGTCTTGAAAATAAAAAGTTTATAAATATAGTTTCAAAGTGAGTTGTTATTTTTTTTATTTTTTTTATTTTTAGATTGATCTGGGGTTGATTGGTAATTTAAAAAAAAATACTATAAAAAACTATTAATGTATATAATTCACGTGTTAACATATAAGGTTGTTCAATGACCAAAATCAGTTATTTGTGATAATATTTGGAGCGATGTATTATCCGCTTCGTATTGACGAGAAATAGTTATAATGTTTTTAGAAAATCTTAAAAAAAAAAAAGAATACAAAGCATACAAAAAAAAAACATTAATAAAAAAACAAAAAAAATACATTTTAATTTAACAAAGGTGTTACGAAAATAAATTGAGAATAAAAAAACTCAAACAAACCTGCTGAGTATGCTAACCGGCCTACAACTATGCACAAAATAGTTTTAATTTTTAAAAAAAATTAAAAAAAAATATAAAGCATAATTTTTTTTTTAAAAATGTTGTCATCTTTCTAGCAGTATCTTTAATGAATAAGCAATTTCATATTCTCTGCACGTGCCACCCTGAATAAAATGCACCAACTATAATTCTTCTTTAAATCTCAAATTGCCCACGTCTTAACCCACAATTACAAAATATCTAAATTGAAAAGACAAAGAAACCCTTTAACGCTAGTTTAAGAAATCTTGACTTGAGAGATAATTAAGTAAATAAATTGTTCATTTGAAAAGTAGAAAACAGACCCGCCCTTGTCTTGACCTTATGATTACCAAAAGACCAAAAAGAAAATACGAGTAACCTTAAGACCATAGTTAAAATATGTTTGTTTTAAAGGGCAATAAAGTTAATTCATTATGTTTTCTAATTGAAAAATTAAAATTACCCCTCAGTTGAAGCCATTTTTATTGCATATCAAGGGCATCAAAGTCATTACACTATATATATATATATCTTTTAGTCTGTGTGCGCGGTGAATTCCAAATCTGTTTTAGTTTTTTTTCTTTTTTATGTTATGTTACTTTCTTTTTGTTAATTTTTAAATATTTTTGAATTCACACCTCCTTTATTTAATGAAACAGGCCACAATCTATTTTCAGAGATCCGTTTAAGAGGGGCAATAACATCCTTGTGAGTGCCATTTTGTTCCCTTATATCTTTCCACTTGATATAGCGTGAAGTCATTCTCTCCGATGTTGATGTTTATTGGATTGGTCATATGTGAAGCTTACACTCCAGAAGTTGTTGCTGAAGGGCTCTGGTATTTTATTTTATTTTATTTTATTTTTTATCCTAATCCACCCTTGCTTTCTTCGTTCTCTTTTCTTATAAGATAACTGCAAAGTGTTTTATAATTATGATTAATGAGAAATCTGATAAAAAACCAGGAATGACCTTGAGCAAGAAAGATCTAGCTGCAGAACGATGTTAAATGGCCTATTGGTTGGTCTCTTGGTGGTTATCCAGGTCCTCGGGGACCATGCTACTGTGGTGTTGGTGTTGACGATGCCTTCGGCATTGTTGATGCACAGTAGACGGCATGCCGGCATGAACATTAGTGGTATGAACGGAGAAGTGATGTCGGGCGAGGTAAAGTAAAAGAACGAGCATATCCCTTCTACCATTTTGATCTTACAGTTCTAGTTTAGAACCATTCTAATCTTGTTCTGTTCTACAATGTTAAACCATTTTCATTTTCATGCAGTGGAAATTTCAAGCTGGCCCTTCATTCGGTATCTCTGTTGGAGTGAATTACGGGCTGCGGCTCGGTACATTCTGGAGGTACTTGAATACAGAAGATGGTACAACTATTCCAATTTCTATTGTTTTCTGAAATGTCTATATTTATGTTAACATAGGATTACTGAGGTTGCTGGAGTGGTGCATTCATTCGATCCTGAGCCAATTCAGGTCAATTTTTATTTCATCTACCCTACTGGATGCTGCCAGTGTGCATGCTTTCAGTACTTTTATCGTCTGAGCTCTCAGGAAATTGGACTTCTGTTTTGTCAAGAAGATTGGAAAGGAGCGGGGGCACACAAAAATTACAGGTACAAATTTGTATCGTTGATTGAAGCTTAATTTATTTGCTTCTTTATTCCACACTTGATATTTTTTTAATCTTATACTTGAAAATTCTTCACATTTTCAGTGCTATGTCTATGAGAAATGAAGGAGGCTATGAAGTCATCAAGAAAGCAATTGAAAAGCTTGGTCTGAGGCACAAAGAACATATTGCAGTCTATGGAGAAAGGGATTGAGCAGAGACTTACCGGACGGCGGCACGAAACAGAGGATATTAGTACTTTCAATTGGGTAAGAGGGAAAAGAAACAATTTCCTTAGTGCTTAAGTTCTCTTATTATAAGATGTCTTACATTAGTTTCTTTACATCTTGTCCGATTGACAGGGTTTTGCTAATCGCAAAGCTTCCATTTGTGTTGGCCGTGACATAGAGAAAGAAGGAAAGGGGTATTATGAGGACGTAAGGCCTGCTTCAAACATGGATCTATATGTTGCGACTTCCATGATTGTAGAAACCACCATCCTGTGGAAGCCATGAGAATCTCAAGCAACACCTCAAACAAAATAATGTTGTTAGTAGTAGTACTTGTTAAAACAATCCAAATTAACCAAAAAAAAATAAAAATACAAGGATTGATAATGTATTTTTTAGTCAAACCGAAATGTAAAACCAAAGGGGAAAAAAATAAAAAATTTATTCATTTTTCTTCCTATTACGTTGAGCACCCGCACCCTTAAAGTAAAAATGATACTTTAATCTACAATTGTCAAAGAACCTGAAGGCATAATATGATTTCAGAACTCGTATCTGTGTCCCATGAACCCATGGCTATAGATTTCAACACTAGCAAAAATTATATTCAATTATAATTTTTTAAATATACAAGTTTGATAGAGATTTTATATTTTATTCAACACTAGCACGCGGGTTGGCAAGCGCCGGAAAAATCAAGGTGGAATGCAGTCTTCAAATCACAGCCGTGTTGCTTCTCAGAAACTTCAATGCTTTAATACAGACAGGCATGGCTAGTCAAGTCTGCACCGAGTGGAGCCTCATCAGTATAGTTAAAGAGACTGCGGTTTTAATATTTTGATAAAATTGAACCACCACACTAAAATCAGTAATAAAAAGAGATCGATAGCAGAAGTAAATCCCATCACGAAACACTTTCACCCTTTCCGTTTCTCATATTTACTTACCATTTCTTGCTCACATCCCCTGCTTTTAGTTGTCCTTGCACCTTTCCTACTTCTTCTCAACAATCTATGGCTGATGCAATTCTTTCTGCTCTCGCGAGTACAATCATGGGGAACTTGAGTTCCCCAATTCTTCAAGAGCTTGGACTTGCAGGGGGCCTAAGGACCGAGCTTGAAAATCTCAAGCGCACGTTCAGAACCATTCAAGCTGTGCTGCAAGATGCAGAGGAGAAGCAGTGGAAGAGTGAGCCTATCAAGGTGTGGCTCAGCGACCTCAAGGATGCAGCTTATGTTGTTGATGATGTACTGGATGAGTTTGCAATTGAAGCTCAGTGGCTTCTGCAGCGAAGAGATCTCAGAAATCGAGTAAGATCCTTCTTTTCTTTTGGTCATAATCCACTAGTTTTTCGATTGAAAATGGCGCTTAAATTGAAAAATGTGAGAGAAAAACTGGATGCCATTGCCAATGAGAAAAACAAGTTCAATTTGACACCACGAGTTGGAGACACAGCAGATGATACCTACGATTGGCGGCTTACCAGCTCACTCGTGAATGAATCAGAAATTTATGGAAGAGCCAAGGAGAAAGAAGAACTAGTCAACATCCTGCTCACAAATGCTGACAATCTCCCTATTTATGCTATATGGGGAATGGGGGGACTCGGGAAAACAACACTTTCACAAATGGTCTACAATGAAAAAAGGGTTAAACAACATTTCAGTTTGAGGATCTGGGTGTGCGTATCTACTGATTTCGATGTAAGAAGATTAACAAGAGCCATCATAGAGTCCATTGATGGTGCTTCATGTGATATTCAAGAATTGGATCCCTTGCAACAACGCCTCCAACAAAAGTTAACTGGAAAAAAGTTTTTGCTTGTATTAGATGATGTGTGGGATGATTATGATGATAGGTGGAATAAATTGAAGGAGGTATTAAGGTCCGGAGCTAAAGGTAGTGCTGTGTTAGTAACTACGCGCATTGAGATGGTTGCTCGTAGAATGGCAACAGCTTTTGTCCAGCAAATGGGGAGATTATCTGAAGAAGATTCTTGGCATTTGTTTCAACGGCTTGCATTTTGGATGAGAAGGACAGAGGAGTGGGCACACCTGGAAGCCATTGGAGTATCAATAGTGAAGAAGTGTGGTGGTGTTCCTTTAGCTATAAAGGCACTCGGGAACCTAATGCGGCTTAAAGATAATGAAGATGAGTGGATAGCTGTCAAAGAAAGTGAGATTTGGGATCTAAGAGAAGAAGCAAGCAAGATTTTACCTGCTTTGAGGTTGAGTTACACTAATCTATCACCACATTTGAAGCAATGCTTTGCGTATTGCGCTATATTTCCAAAAGATCAAGTGATGAGGAGGGAGGAGTTGGTTGCTTTGTGGATGGCAAATGGTTTCATTTCTTGCAAAAAAGAAATGGATTTGCACGTCATGGGTATTGAGATATTCAATGAACTAGCGGGAAGGTCATTTCTGCAAGAGGTCGAGGATGATGGATTTGGCAACATAACATGTAAAATGCATGATCTTATGCACGATCTTGCTCAATCCATTGCAGTACAAGAATGCTTTAACACCGAAGGCCATGAGGAGTTGGAAATTCCTAAAACTGTTCGTCATGTAGCTTTTAACCACAGACAAGTAGCTCCTCCGGAAGAAAAACTTCTCAATGTCCATTCACTGCGCTCATGTCTTTTGGTGGATTATGATTGGATTCAAAAGCGATGGGGAAAGAGCCTTAATATGTATTCTTCTAGTAAAAAACATCGAGCCTTGAGTTTAAGAAACGTCCGGGTGAAGAAATTGCCAAAGTCAATTTGTGATTTGAAACATCTAAGGTATCTAGATGTGTCAGGCTCCTGGATCATAACACTGCCTGAATGTATAACCTCTCTCCAAAACCTCCAGACACTAGATCTGAGAGATTGCAGAGAACTCATCCAATTACCGAAAGGTATGAAGCAGATGAAAAGTCTCGTATATCTTGACATCACGGGTTGCCATTCACTTCGATTTATGCCTTGTGGAATGGGGCAATTGATATGCCTGCGAAAACTTACCTTGTTCATTGTGGGCAAGGAGGATGGTCGTTTCATAGGGGAGCTGGAAAGGCTGAATAATCTTGCTGGTGAATTGAGTATCACAGATCTTGATAATGTTAAGAATTCAACAGATGCCAGGACTGCCAATTTGAAGTTGAAGGCAGCTCTTCTATCATTGACTTTATCATGGCAAGTGAATGGAGCTTACATTATGCGCTCACTACCAAATAATGAGCAGGAGGTCCTTGAAGGACTTCAGCCTCATTCAAATCTGAAGAAGTTGAGGTTAGTTGGATATGGTGGTTCAAAATTTCCAAATAATTGGATGATGAACTTGAACTTGATGCTACCAAATCTAGTGGAGATGGAGCTAAAAGCATGTCATAACTGTGAACAACTTCCGCCGTTCGGGAAACTGCAGTTCCTCAAGAATCTTAAGTTACATGCAATGGATGGTGTCAAGTGTATTGACAACAATGTGTATGGAGATGAGCAAGATCCATTCCCATCTTTGGAGACGCTGACTTTCGATTCAATGGAGAGATTAGAGCAATGGGCTGCGTGTACTTTTCCTCGCCTTCGAGAATTGAACATAGTTGATTGCCCTGTGTTGAACGAAATACCAACTATACCCTCTATCAAAAAATTAGATATCCAGGGAGGGAATGTTTCATTACTGATGTCAGTTCGGAATCTCGCTTCTATCATTTCTCTTCATATTTCATGGATTCCCAACGTGAGGGAGCTTCCCGATGGGTTATTGCAAAATCATACACTCCTTGAGGATTTACGAATTTTTTATCTGCAAAATCTACAATCTTTGTCAAATAAGGTATTAGATAACCTTTCTGCTCTTAAAAGCTTGTCGATTCAGTGGTGTGATGAACTTGAAAGCTTGCCAGAGGAAGGTCTTCGGAACCTCATTTCTCTGGAGGTTTTACACATAGCTGATTGTGGAAGATTAAATTCTTTGCCAATGAATGGGCTGTGTGGCTTATCTTCTCTTCGTCGCTTTGTGATTCAAGGTTGTAATCAATTGGCATACCTAACTGAGGGAGTGCGACATCTGACGGCACTTGAGTATTTGGGGCTTTATCGATGTCCAGAGCTGAATTCATTGCCAGATAGTATCCAACATCTCACTTCTCTCCTATCTCTAGTGATCTACGATTGTCCAAATTTGGAGAAAAGGTGTCAGAAAGAGAGAGGAAAGGACTGGCCTAAGATAGCTCACATCCCTGACATTGAAATCAACTGAAAGCGATCCAAGAATCCTTGGATGGATTAGGCGCATCAACATTGGAATGACGGGGACATTGGGGATTGTAATAGATTACAGCAATTGGACTTTTTGGCATTGCATTTATGGGTATAAAGATTTCATCGTATTTTCCTTCCCCGCGTATTTTCTTTTGGTGAAATTGTTGTTCATGCCTTTTGTTTCTTTACTTAGCCTTGTAAATTACAAGAGCGAGACCACACGAACCTTGAGTTACCATTACCTTTTACTTGCAATTCTACTTCATGCTATCTTTGTTTGTCTTATTTTATAAATCATAAATATCTTCATTATGAGGATCTTCTGGTGTGTTCTTGATAACATTTAGCTAGAACTCTGAATTCTGATTTTCCTAGTTGAGGCATCGACATTGAAATCAGGTTGCTAGAACTCTGATTGCATGTCCTGAGAAGTAGAACACCAAGTAGTCATCTGCCAGACATCCCTCCAGAAGCCACTTCAGGGCATTCTGAAAGTTCTTTGCAGGAACCAATCTTTAATCAGATTCTCCTTTCTGAAAATCCTTCATGGTTTTCATTACCAAAGGAAATGATAGTAATGTCATCGATCCATAGCCATAGAAGGAAAGGAATCGAGTAGGAAATTATACTGATGATGTTATTCTCGTTTTCTCACTAATGAAATACTGGTGAGAACAAGATGTTCTATTTCCAGAACTGATGTTGCTAATCAGCAAAAGTACAGGCTTCCTTGGTTTAGCGTCAGAGGATGACATAGAAGTGGCCAAAGGAAGGGATGACAATTCAACTGATGGCCATTTGCTGGCACCTATTGGAATTACAGGATCCTCTCTGTTATGCATAATCACCCCTGCTAATCTGGCTGTAACATCAGCATGCATAACCTTGATGAAACCTTCGATTATGAGATGAAATTATAAGGATCAGGTAAATGCTCTGTGCATCGCTAAAAAACTAAAAACGATTAAAAGAAAATTTAAACAAGTGTATCAGAAAAACAAAAACAAGATTGTCTTACATTTTTAATTAATCAATGCACTTAAAAAGACAGTGATTAGAACTAGACTAATCAACAAGTCTTGAGCTTGATTCTCCCTGATTTACAAGAAACAATAAAAAATGCCTTAACAGATGCCACCGGCTCCTCCTTGTAGATTTTATAAGTAAACAGTGCTGGTAACATCATGGAAAATCTTTCTAACCTCATGTCCAACCCCTATCATCCAATCAGTTTGACTAACACCAGTTACTGCAACAACTGGTGTTAGTCATGGAGCCACTTTTAGCACGCTTCAATTTAGTAGATGCTGTAATAATATTATGAAAATTTGTTGTGGAAATGCTGATTCTGCTTCTCAAGACGATACCAAGTCTGCTCATGAACTTGACAGAGTCACAGGAAACTGATATTACTGGTCATGGAACTTGTAGAAACAATGCTTCTGATCGTCTATGAACATCACTATCAATTTTAGATGAATTGCAGGAGCAAAATAAAAAATTACTCTAGTTTTATGAGATGTATCCATGATCAATGCGCAACACAAAGTGCTTCTAATATCTCCAGTTGTTTTCTTTTTTGTTGTTTTCAAATATCTTCAAATACCAAGCCTGCTACTCAACAGCCCTCTTCAGTTTGATGTAAAATCCAATGAATCTTGTAATGCATGAAGGAGGCACGCATTCCTTCTTGATTGCTAGATTGTCCCTAGCTGCCAAAGTAGCACCTTATAGTTTGCTAAAGTGGGACAAATTGGAGTCCATACCGCATAGCAAATGGGTTGAGATCATGGCAAGATGCTTAAAGGGTAAGAAGCTACAGAAGCTTGCAATGGAGATGGCAAAATGCACTCGTGGAGGGTTAGAGACCAAACAGTGAGCTCCTTGAAACTTGCTAAAAGGAAACTCCTTGAATACGGTTTTCAACGATTGTGAACAAAGAGCTTATCAAGTAACGAGGAGACAACCTGCTTTTTTAATTAACACACCAGCCAACCATGGATAAGAATTAACTAAAAAGATAACTTCACTCCACGAGGATCTTATAAGATTGAGCCAAAAAAACCTGGGAAGTCCAGTGTCTTCCACACAAAAAGGTTACAGGGAAATGCTATTACATTGGACATGTAACAGTGAAATAAACAGAATCCAAAAGTAACCTTATTGGATGTACTTCCAAAGTTCCACAAGCTTGCCCCTTTGCCAAACAAGGCCTTGCACGGCTTGAATGATTATACAAATGAAAGTGAATTTGCAAGTTTTTTGGAAAGATAAAACAAATCAAGAACTTACTTCTTTAGCAGCAGTGAACTGCATTGAGCCATTATCTTTGATGCCCTGGTAATAGAATCAGTCATATAGAAATTCTCTATAGCAGCCTGGAAAGGAGTTGAATTCATCTTCTGATTAACCTCAGGCTTCAATGAAGCCCAAAAGGTCGCTGGCTCTCTCTCGTCCATGCTCAAGAGGTTTGGTGCAACAGTCCTAATCCGAGATCGGACAGCCCCAATTGTATCATAGGGCAACTGCACCCCTGCTACCTCAGAAAGAGCACGAATTATCTTCCAATCATCCCTGGAATCACCAACTGTTGGAACTGCAGGCAAAGTCTGCTGTGCACACCCTTCTGTGTTTTCATATGTCCCTTCTTTCTCACTGAATGCTGATGCTGGGAGAATTACATTGGCACGGTACACGCCTCGGTCCCCATGGTGCCCCTGATAAACAACAAAGGCATCACTTGGAAGCTTTTCCAAATCCACATCATCAGCACCCATCAGATACACAAATTTGGCGCTCTCAATACTTTGGATGGATTCTGGCACAAGTCCAAGGTCAAGTGCTGCAGCTTGGGCAGCATTGAGAAGCAACACATTGAAACCATTCCAATCAGGTCTTACAACATTTCCATTTTTCGCAATGGTTTCAACAGCAGAGAAAATTGCATCCTTGTCTGATCTCTCAAAGAGTCCAGCACCAACAACGATGGCAGGGTTTTTGGCAATTGAAAGTGTTGAGCAAAATGGGTGACGACCCTCTGCAATTTCAGTAAGAGTTTCAGGACCAGTGCCTAGATGCTCACAATCATAGTTGAATTCTGTCGGAGGGCCAACATAAGCAACCTTAGCATTGCTTCCTCGAACTGTCTTGCGGATTCTAGCATTAACCATGGCAGCTTCTACCCTTGGCTGACAATTCAGTAAACAATATATGAGATAATGACAAAGTCTCAATCAATCTAAATGCCTTGGAAACAAGATTATTTTGAAGTCAATGTGGCAAGGGAAAAGTGTAAAACAGTGTACAAGTGCAAAGAACAAATTCAAGACGTCATACAAACAGAAGACAAATTAATGGCTGTGAAGTCATACACAAAGAAATAGCACAAAGCACAGCTGAAATCTAAGAGTTCCATTCTACAAATGACTAAAAATGTCCATATGATTACCTGGGTGCCAACCAAGAGGAAAACATCTGCATTCTCAAGACCACTAATGCCACAGTTCATAATATATCCAGATCGAAGATCAGCATTTGGGCTGGGTCCATTTCCTTCACACCACACATTATCTGACCCCATTTTGTTTAAGAAATCTTTCAGCGCCATCATGGATTCGGCATCAGATAGTTTACCAGCAATCCCCACTATTTCCTCTGGTTTAACTTGATGGGCAATCTCAGCAACCACAGCTAAGGCATCATGCCAGCTCACAACCTTGAAGCGCCCATCTGTGCCACGAATCATAGGATCATTTAGCCTCTGCCTCTTTAGACCATCATAGCAAAACCGAGTCTTGTCTGATATCCATTCTTCATTTATATCCTGAAATAGGCCAGTCCAAAATCATGAGCAGGCCTTGCAGTCTTGTACACCAAAAAAACAATTAAAAATCCATGACATAAAAGCAGAAATTATTGATCTTTTTTTCTTCACCTTTTTAATCTATTATAATCATAGTAGTATAATTAAAACCGAGTATATTGAAGTGCTTTGCCCCATAATTAATTTATGTAAAATACACAACAAAAGAGCCAGAATTAATCAGCTTGATTGTCTTCGAAGTAATTCGCTTGAAAGAAATCAAAGCAATAAGATCATAAATCAATCTGTTGAAAGAAACAAGTTAAGAGGACCCAGTAGTCCTTCACAAACTGAAACAGCAGGTTTAACATCACTGAACAATAACTTATTTTGCATAACATAAAACTAGAATAAACACAGCAGCCTACTTTTAGAATGCTACAATTAAGCTGTTAATTTATTCATACCCTCTCAAGCAAAGAATCTACTAGTAAATTGATGGATTTTGTATAGTTTAACATTTATTGAACTCATAAAATCCTTGTCAACACCAGAATGAAGACAAAATGCAATGCCACTTGGTAAACATAATTGCCAAATATAAAACAATAGCCTTATTTCCTATTCACAAAAAATTCTGAGCCCTTCAAAGAACAAGACAAATTTGTTTTAGAAGGAAGCAAGTTGACGTTTTGGTTAGCCCAACCAAAAAAATATCTGAAAAATAATGAAAATAACACACTGCAGTGCAGGGAATCTACCTCATTTAACCGTGGAGTGATGCGCAGGACCTCTGGACCTCTGCTATCAATCCGGATGTTGGATCCAACTGCATCAGAGACATCAATGGTCTCTGTACCTTTCAACTCCCAATTTCGAGCTTTAAATGCAAAAGGTTTTGAGGTAAGGGCTCCCACAGGACAGATATCTATCACATTTCCAGATAGTTCACTTGTCATAAGTTTTTCAACATAAGTTCCAATTTCTTCTCCACTGCCACGACCTAACATGCCAAGATCCTGAACCCCAGCAACTTCTGTTGCAAACCTCACACACCTGTAGGGTCCCAAAAGAATATTTGAGTTCACATCATAAGATAGCAGTGTGAGCAAAACTATAATCAAGATGTATAAATGCTGACAGAAAACAAGAACAAGTTGATGGCAAATTCCAAAGACATCAACTGCAACTGCAACTTCAACCATTAGCAAAGCTTACAGATCAACTAACATTGCAAAGCTGCATTCACATGCAACTACATCAAAGATTTATTACAAGTTTATGGCAAATTACAAAGACATCAACTGCATCTTCAACCATTAGCAAAGCTTACAGATAAAATAATTTGGCAAAGCTGCGTTCACATGCAATTACATCAAAGATTCATTTTTTTATGCAGTAACCCACAGCACATGACCTAACTTGATCACATCACATCACTAGAATGAAAAAAAAATCAATGAAACAACATATGAAATGCTAAAATGGATTAACCAAGAAAGTAAAAGGAAGATTATCCAAGACCAAATAAGTTGGTTAAAAATAAAAACACCAAAACGTGTTGGCTTCTGAACATGTTAATCATAAAAGGGGGTAAAGGATAAAAGTTTTTCCATTGTATGCAGAACTAATTTAGGAATTATTCTATTCATCAATGTGGGACATGCCACATAACTTTCTTTCAAATGTATTTAGAACAGGGAGAGGTGACAAAAGCATGAAAACGCAAACTACTAGATGTCAAAGGTGAACACATCTAAGAAACAGAACAATAAAAGAATATTATCATATTGAATAGAGATTGGATTTCTTGATATGTCAGAACAATGGCAAGGATTACACTAGCTTCCTTAAGTGGAAGACTGAAAACAGAGATAAAAAATCAAGTATGAAATGAGCAGTGGAGTCTAACCCAATTTGCACTAAGTAATCTCTTAAAACCTTAATCATGGGCTCAAAGTCTAGGATTCAAACCCTAGCAAGATCATGGGCTCAAAGTCTAGGATTCAAACCCTAGCAAGGTCTCAGTGTATCATTCATCAAAAACAGAAAAGAAAAATCAACCACAATGGGGAATAATAGAAAATGACTCACTGACAAGATCTCGTAACTCTTTGCAGCATGAAGATTTTTGTCCAAAGTATGAAATTTATCCTAATTGAAAAGGCTAAACAGAAGTAATTGCATTGCACTCCTAAAGTCAAATTATTGCTTTAAAGAATATGCACATATATGCTGTCACATTCAACATTGCTTGCACAAAACAAATGTTTGATGATTCAAAATAATCATGTTCGTAAAATAGATAACATGAACAAGTGGTTTCAGAATCAAACCTTGTACACTGAATGCAACGAGTCATCACAGTCTTCACCAAAGGGCCAAGATTCTTATCAACAACTGATCGCTTCACTTCAGTGAACCTGCCACGATCAGATCCAAATGCCATAGACTGATCCTGAAGATCACACTCTCCACCTTGATCACAAATTGGACAATCTAATGGGTGATTCATCAGCAAAAATTCCATAACCCCTTCTCGTGCTTTCTTTGCCACAGGTGTGTCTGTCTTAATCTTCATTCCTACAATATAAACCCTCTGATAAATGAAACATCAATAAGAAATAAAACAGAGACTAAAGAGAATACATATTCTTAAACTATGCAATCCTGAAACTTCAACCAACAAATTAAGAAACCAAAAGATCCTAAAAAAAAAAGATTATGAAACAAAAGGGAAAAACAGAGGATACATGCAAATTCATACAAAGAGCTTGCATCATAAAATAGCCATTTCTTATAATTATATAAGAAAATCAAAACACATTTGCATATACAATGCATGCCATAAATCAAATCTGGGATGAATCATACATGTGTGTGTGTGATGAAGGTTTTATAGTAGCAAATAAATCACAAACATTCACATTGACAGCAAAAACAAACCAAAAAACTAGAAACATTAAATCAATCATAATAAAATAAACTGCTGAGCACATGGCAAGAAACTAAAACCAACTAGTTTCTCAGTCACAAAACCAGAAAACAAGGATAAAATCAAAAGAGCAAAAGAGATCACCTGCAAACTTGAAAAGGTGAACTAAACAAAAATGAGACAAAATAATACACATCTAAATGAACCTCTAGGGAAAGAAAAAAAAAAGCAACAAGAAAAACAATAGCTTTAAGAACAACATCCAACTAAAAACGAATTACCCATCATGACTTGTACGGGAGAAAGCAAAAATCATAAATAATAGAATGTTCAATATATCAAACAATTAAAGCACACCATAATCTAGATCCCTAAATGTACCGCATTGTTACATTGCATTTCATACTCAAGGCATCAAAGACACAAATCTATTATAACAATGAGCAAACAGATGCCAAATTAAATCTTATCCTTTTTAATGAAATGATCCATAAGATTCCAATTTCCAAAAAAATAACACCATATATATAAAATTAAATCCCATTTTTGATTGGTAAATGGATATCCAGAACTAAATTGAAAACCCAGTTAAACAACATGAACACCAATTACCACTTAAGCCCATCAAGATCACACGATCACCATCAAAAGTTAGCAGTCATTTCTACCAATAGAGTAGTTAGAGAACTAAGAACCCAAATCACAAAAAGCCAAAAGCCTAAACCATCGATTATAAAAAATGTTCTGTTCTTCAATCAACAATCATACAAATTGCACTCATTTTTACCAAATTAAACACCAAATAAACCAGTTAAAAAATCAAACCCCAAAGAAGTCATAAAAACCCAAAATACAAGTTATAAAATGAACAATTAAAGCAAAGCCCCAAATAAACAACAAAAATTTCCCACCTTTACTCAACATCCACGCAAATTACACTCATATCCACCAAATTCACCATCCAGCTCAAAAACCCAAAAAAAGAAAAGTCCAACACTCCAAATTCTAATTAAAATCAGCCAAATCATAGACATAAATTATCATTCATTTCTACCTACAAAACAAATTAAAAAACTAATCAGTTCAACAAAAAAAAAATCACAAAAGGGGAAAATCCTAACCATAAATTACCAAGAATTTCCAATATTTACTCACAATTAAAACAAATTCCACTCATAATTAAAAAAAACTAATCATTTCGAGGGAAAAAAACATAAAAGGGGAAAATCCTAACAATGAATTACCAAAAAATTCCGATCTTTACTCACGATTAAAACAAATTCCACTCAATTCCACCAAATTGACAATTCAAATTAAAAAGCCAGATAAAAAAAGTCAAAAAACCTACCAGGAAGGGCAGGCATAGCGCAAGAAGCAACAGGCTTAGGACTCTTCTCCACTTCCACAAGACACATACGACAGTTCCCAGCAATCGACAACCGACTATGATAACAAAACCTCGGAATATCAACGCCAGCAACTTCACAAGCTTGTAACACAGTCATCCCTTTCGGGATTTTCACTGGGTACCCATCAACAAACACTTCGATTGCATCTTCCGGGTTCGGAAAGTGAACTCGGGCACCACCCAATGGTGTTCGCGGCGGAAGACCAGGTGTGGGGTCGGGTTGTGGGGCGGTTGCCGGTTCAGGTGATTGAAGCTCCGGTTTGGTCACGATGGAGCGGAGAAGAAGGGTTCGGGCTGCAGTTTGAGGTCTTATGAGCCTTGAAGCTAATAAGCCTAACCCCATTTTGTGTTACTATTTGGTGCCAAGGTTTGAGATCTCAAGTGTTACTGAGAAAGAAATGGTGGGGAGGAAGAAGGCGTGTGTTAAGTGTCAGCGATGGTTTATGAAGGAGGATTGTTTACGTGGAGGATGACTTGACCAACCCGGATCTGTTTGGGGTGGATCAATGAAATCTGATCATACTTGGTTTTTCATTAATGGGGTTCGAGTTAAAAGCTTGTTTTTGCTTTTGAAAGATTGTACGAGGGAATTTAAAAAATGTCTTTGTTTTGAAAAATTATTAAATTATTAATTTTTTATGGTTTTGATATTAAAAATAAAAAATTAATATATTTTTAATTAAAAATATTATCTTACATCATAATACTAAATGCTTATATTAACCAATTTAGATGAACTAATCAAAATTTAAATTATTTTTAAAAAAAAATAAACAAAATTGTTTTAAATAATTAGTATTATTTTATCTTACTTGTCTAGGCTTTGAATTAGATAATGGATTAAAATGAGAGCCGAGTTTAATTACTTTGATGAAAAGAAAGATGATTATTTAAAAAGTATTGAATTACAGGTATTGAATTTACTAGATGATTTGCACGAGTTAAGTTGAAAAGGAAAATATTAGACTTTGTTCTAACATTGTTTAATTTTTTTAAAATATATTAATTTAATTATGTAAATCAACTTAAATGGATGGTACATACACATTATTAAATTTTATTATTTAGCGCGCAATCAAGTATAAAGACAATAAATCAATAATTTGTTAGATATATATACATATTAAGCTAAAGAGTGCTGAATCTAGCAATTTATCAAATACATGTTTAATTAAACTTGGTCTTGGTCTTGGTCTTGCAACTGACCAGCTTCATGTCCAATTAAGCCTGCTATATATTCAAACTCAAGGGATGTTAAATTTAATAATTTCTTATTTTTATATTTATTTGAGTTTAACTGATAATCACATTTAAAAATATTGATCTTGAAAGCATGGTAGCTAATCTGAATTTAATATTTGCAAAGCATAGAAATATTGAGTATAGAATAAACCCCCCCACCCACTTATCAGAGAGTTTTTACCTTGACTTTGGATTTTCTAAACGGGAAATTAGTCTCAAAATTCATTTTTCACAGAGCACCAAAAATACAGTCAGTCACCCACAGAGTTGATGTTTTCTAAACGGGAAAGTAGGCTCAAAATTCATTTTTCATAGAGCACCAAAAATACAATCAATCACCTACAGAGTTGATGTATTCTCCCAAATCCTGCAATCCCAGCAAGAAAGAGTGTGTTCCAAGAGGAAGGAAGTTGTAATTTGACTCTTGTCATGATCAAAATTCAGAAGGATAACCTACTTGATTACCTTCGCGGAACTGGCAAACATTGACTTGAAGGACAACCCATTCGTAAGGATCGAATTCGATGACAAGAGTTCCCTGTATGATACAAGTCAAATAATGCAGCATCCAAGCCAAAGTTAAAATAAACACTAGTGATTTCGATAATGGATTGTGATTGAGAAAAAAAAAATTTAGCTTTGATCCTACCACTTTTAGGTAGTGTAATTCATAAAATCAACCTAAACTAGGATCATCAATCAATCCTGCTTCAAGGGCTTTGCCATATAAGCTCTTGTATGAATAATTTGCAAGGTAAGCCTCTGTTATGGCAAAACTAGACGATCAGAAACTGCATCCTGCACAATGTAGGCCCGGACCCGGGTTGTGCGCCAGTTGCTTTGTGTCCAGATGGGATCCATCATCTCCATGGGATCGGACGAATCTGATGGAATCACATTCCGAGTTTCAGATTCATGGTTCAGACGTGTTGAATATGCAGGTTCGAACCTGTAATGGAAACCGCATTGCAAGTCCTTTCCCTGTCGTGTGAGCAGACAGAAAAAATAGCAGATCAGTTAAGGCATGCTGCTATCCTATTTATGAAGGCAGTAAAGCATATTGATGTAACACAGCATATCACGCAACAATGGCAGGGAAAAATTCAAATCTGATAGCACCTATGCTAAATTTTATGCAAGGTACGGTTTACTTTTCCATAACATTCATGTTAACACATTCAACTTTCACTCTTATACGCGGCAGCAGAATAAACAATCTATCAGTCCTAATTTACCGATCCTTTCTGCAGTTAGATTCTTTGCTTCATACGTAGATATGGTAGTAGAGCTAGCCGTAGAAGGAAATTTCAAAGTACGGAGTCCGTTGGAGCAAGGCAATAGCCTGTGTGCGGGTAGAGAAAAGATTAAGCACTCAAAACAACCTCAGTGCCACCTTTAACTTAGTCTGCCCTTGATTGCCATTCCAAACTAGCGGCTTCTAGCCAGTAAGTTACCTGGTCGTGGAAATAGTCCCTTCCCATCCGCTTCTACCTTCATGCACTCACCAGTCGCCACCATTGTTGTTGCAATCTTTTGAACAATCAGAGCTTGCATTCTTCATTGAGATTGAAGTTCTATCAGCTAGAAAATTCCATATGAACCTGGAAACATAATTAACATATATATCCAAGATACGGATTTGAAAAAAAAATGGAATTCATTATGTTATGCTTGTTTTTCACATGGAGTCAATGTGGAACATATATATTATACAGACATGCCAGATTTTTCATGTCCTGATTTTTGCTTTTGGAATTATATAATATATATGTTTAAAATCCTAGTGCACTTACTGTTTCTTTGAATAATGTTAAATATACACGTATATATTCACATAAAACTTTGAGCTTGTGTAAAATAAAATATTTATGGACCATTCAGAGAAGATTTCTTATAGATCCTAATTCCCTTTTCGACTAACAATGTCGGCAAGGTGATAATAATGTTATTCTGTTACAAGCTGCTTATTAATGTTCAACATGCATGAAAGAAAGATCAAAATTCAACAAGTCTGTGCAGCAGAAATTGTGAAGCAACAAGCACTGGCTCATTTCACTTTAAAATGAGAAAGGGATAAGATAGACAATACATGAATTGATGAGCTGTAAATTCTGCCAAATTACGGGTTTCCCTGTACAGTGATAGGGCAAAGAAAGGTCAAAGGTAAGTTTGGTTCTCTTTGCCTAGCATATTATATTTGTTTTTGTAACATCAGCATGTATTTTTTTTATTGAGCTTGAATGGCCACCCCTGGTAGCTCTATTTAATTATACGCAAGTCCCTGTCCTCGATCACCAGTCGTTGTTGTCAACATGGAGGTCTCAGATAATGCTGCAAATTCCATTAATGAAGATGAAGAGTCTCTATGATAGGGGTAAGGAAGTGAAGGCATTTGAAGAAACAAAAGCTTGCGTTAGGAACTAGTAGACTCTGGTGTGAGCGATATTCCCAGGATTTTTGTCACCCATTAGAGAAAATGCAGAAGTCGTCTTCAAATACCAGTAATATCAGCATTCAGGTTCCAAAAATAGTTTTTGAAGGCTTCAAAAATTCTCTGAGAACGGAGGTTCTCATGAATCAATGGATTCATGACCCCACTCTGTATGGAGCTATTATTGTAAATATTGGGGACTTCATGCAGGTAAAGCTTTTTTTTTTATATATATATATATAATTGATTTAGATTTTCTTTTATGAAAAATTGATATGCCAACAGTTTTATTAATTTTAGTAGACCAATGAGTAGAGAGGCAACCTATGAGCTTCTGACAAGCTGGCCGAAATAAGGTCCAGTCTAAACAAGGTGCCCTGGAGGCCAAGTCTACAGTCTGTATTTTGTGCAGGGTGAAGTGAATTTCCTTCAGACTTGAGGGAACATAGCTGCGTGAGTGAATCATCACATGCAAGTGATGATTCAAGACTTTTAACATAAAAGTTGTGGCCAACTTAATGTCCAAAGTAGGAGACAGCGACGCCACTCTACCCGTTAAGTGGGTGTTTGTTTTCTGATAAGGTGATTTTTAAATTAATTTCTAGATTTTTTTATGTTCATTTATTGTTTGAAAAATTAGTCAATAAAAAACTATTTTTTGTTAATAAAAAATAATTTTCAGTCAAAAAAATTTAATTTGATTTTCAAAAAAGTATATTTTTTTTTATTTTGGATAAAAAATACTTTTTGAAAGTTATGAAAAATTTAGAAAAATCATATTATTTGCTAATTATATCAAATTTGATCTTCAAACTTTTAATTGCTATATATATATATATTTTATTTTGAATATTTATCTTTCAATTTTATCTCTTAGAATTTAATTTTTATATTAAGTTTAGTCATTATTTTTATAATTTTTATTTTCTTTTCTCTTATTATTTTTTAATTGAAATTTTTTATTTATCAAATTTTGTTCTCATTCTTTTAATTTTTACTTATTTTATTTGAAATAATTTATGAAAAGTTAATTTTTATTATTTTAACTTCATCTTTTAATTTTTATTTTTTAGATTTAATATCTATTATTTTCATTATTATTTATTTTATTTGAGATAATTTATGAAATTATATTTTTTTCAATTTCATTCTTATTCAACTTATTAATTTATAAGATTTATTCCTTATTATTTTAATAAACTTGAAAAAAATAAAATATTAATAAGTTATTTTCCAGCTTATTTTTCATGACATAACAAAATACTAGAAAGTATTTTCCAACTTATTTTTCATTTCATTACCAAATATTAAAAATAATTTAATTTTCTAAAATTTACTTTTTTAAAATTCACTTTTTAAAAAATAACTAACTACATTTCAACAAATAAACAGGACTAGCTCAAGCCTTGAAAGAAGTTGAATTCATCTCGTTAATTATTCGATTGAATAGAGCTGGCATGCATGATCAATGCTGTGGATGATTCAATTACACAACTCTAAGTTGCTGTCAATGTAAAAGGTATAGAAGAATGCATTTCAGTAGGCAACCCAACATAGAACAAAAATATAAAAGCAAAGTCACACAAATGGTTGAAAATGGATCACTCACAGTAAGGTTTTAGTCTTTTGGATGATAATATTATGCTGTTACAAGCTGTTTATTGATGTTCAACATCCATGAAAGAAAGAGAAAATTCAACAAATTCGCGCAGCAGAAATAATGAAGCAACTAGCATGGCCTCGTCACTTTAAAAGGAGAAAGGACTGAGATAGATGATCCTGTGGACATGTATTGACCCATGAATTCAGCCAAATGAGTTGCCCTATAGATGGGTGTGTCGTCAGAGAGAAGCTCCTTTATTACCCCATATGGTTTCAATTTGTTTGCTGCACCTGGAAAGAAAAAGCTTGCTACTGATGTCCGGGGTCCGACTTCTTGAGCCAAAACTCTATGCTGCACACTTCTGAACTTGTCATTAGTGATAAGCTGCAAAATGAAGAAACAACATGTAAATCATCCATCACAGTAGAAGTTAGAAAACAATTTTTGGCACATTTCCCATCATGATTTCAACATTAACGATTCATATCGTTGCATCGGATAACGTGCGGCACAAATTCTGAAACTATAATTCTGAAAACGTCAG
Source organism: Populus ilicifolia (assembly GCA_015708895.1). Taxonomy (NCBI): domain Eukaryota; kingdom Viridiplantae; phylum Streptophyta; class Magnoliopsida; order Malpighiales; family Salicaceae; genus Populus; species Populus ilicifolia. The sequence continues at coordinate 22,465 of SRLM01014263.1, forward strand.
AATAGTGATAATCTAACATCCTTGTTAGATGCGATCTCATTCTATTTTGTCAAAGGGAGATAGGTTGCCTCTCTTTGACCGACTCACATAAAAATATTGAAAAAAACAAAATCATAGGAGGAAAATCCTAATCAACTGAAAATATAAGAAATTTTACCTGCATGAAGTCCCCTATATTTACTACAAGTGCTCCTTGCAGAGGTGGGACATCTACCCATTGATTTTGATGATGAACTTGGAGGCCACCCATGTTGTCTTGAGCAAGAATAGTCAGAAAAGAAGGGTCTGTATGCTTGGTGGTGCCCACTGTCAAGTCTGGTTCAGGACAAAGTGGGTAATAGTTGCCCGCCAATGCTTGAGTATCCATGCATTCAATGCTTGAAAGGTAGTCACAACGAAGCCCGAGTGCTTCTGATAAGAACTCAGACAGAGTTTTGCTGATTTTGGTCATGTGTTTTGTGTATTCACTTAACTCTTTTCTGCAAGACAAGTTTAGCTGAATCCAGTGGAAATCTCATAGAGAAATGAATTCACAGAGAGACAGTTTTAGAACTTATTGCAAAGTTCTAATACCTTAAAACTTCAGGATATAGTTCAGGGTCAAGTTCACCATCCTGAAAATTTATTGCCACTGTATCCCTCCAAACCGCTGTTTCTTTGGTCAGAACCACTCCTCCATAGAAGAACTTCACTCTTTTTTTAGGGTCACGAGAGTACAGCTCCGCCTTCGCTTCCTGGGGTTGCTCGTGGAATCGTTTCACCCCTGCTAACATCTCATCCATGACAGCAACTGGAGTTCCGTGGTTAATAATTTGAAAGAAACCCCATTCTTCTGATGCTTTCCGGATCTCATTTACCACCTCTGATCGCCGACAACTTTCAAACCCTTCGAAGTCTATAATTGGAACCTGATGGCTGATATTGCTAGACTTTAACGATGACTTCAGCACATTCTCTGGTGGGTGGACAAAACACCTGGGAATCCTGGTCACACCAGAATCAACAAGTCCCTTAACACCAGCTTTTGTTGCATCGATTGCTTTCACTTCCTTGTCTATGTCATAGTTTGAGCCTTCTTCAAAATTGGAAATCGTGACTTCCATGTTTGCAGAATCGGATGATGATGCTAGTTTTGGTTACAGAAGTAGAGTTTCTGATTACTGTGAAGGGCATGTGTCTAATTAACTAGAGCAGTCAGATGGTCGTAATTGATGCATAAGAAAAATTGTAACCTGGAATGGCCCATCAGAACTTTTGATCTTCCTGGTCTAGCCTTAATTATGAGACATCATGAAAGGCCTGCAATCCCATCCTCAAATCTCTCCCTCCCTCTCTCTTTCTCTCCCAGTTCTCTTCGTATGATAATTTTGTTTACTATTGCCTAGGTCCACTCAAGCCTGCATAATTGAATCTATTCAATTCTTTCTTTGTTACATCTTTGAATTAGTCTCAGTCGAAAGAATTGAAAGAATACATAAGAATTGAAAGAATTCATCAAGAATTGAAAGTGATTTTAAACACACAAAATTGACCTTTTCCTTAATTAATCTCTCATTCTTTTGATTTAGTTTCCACCCTTGCTCTTACTTGATCAGATCCATGCTTTCACTTTCCATGATCATTTCTATAAACATTAGAGAGTAATTGGATTGGTGTTCGGAATCATTCAAGAACAACAAAAAGCCATCAAGCAAGCTATTGAAGTAAGAAGTATAAAAGAGCCTGTGTCTCGGGCAAGTAATTCCAGAGAGTAAAAGTACAAACGCGAAGTCACATAAATGGTTGAAAATGGATCCTTCACCACAAGGTTTAAATCTTTTGTCTAATCCACATTCAACTAACAATTTCAACAAGGTAATGAGAATGTTAATAGTGTTACAAGCTATCTGGTGAACTTGTCCTTGGTGATAAGCTAAAAATTGAAGAAAACAACACTTTTAAGTCATTACTTTTAGAATGATTCTATTTTTGAGACAAAGATAGCCACGTCCTGAAAAGGTCATCAAACTTTAGACAACATCAAGTTTTAGTGAGTTATGATTTTCGATCCATTTCTATCGATCTTGAGGACTTAATTGCAGACATTTATGTCTTGTACAACCTCTCAAGATGGAGTATCGTATGATCAATATTTTGTTTCATTGAAAGATATTGCTTGAATTCGACCTTTCGAGCTTGTCCGAGACAGGCAGGTTGCCTTCCTCTGAGAAACTCAAATAAAACTATTGCTGCATAAACTATTACGTACCTGCGGTCATTAAGTCCCCTATATTTATTAGAAGAGCTCCCTGCAGAGGGGACATCAATCCATTGCTTCTGATGACGAACCTGGAGGCCATCCATGTTGTCTTGCAGAACTATACTTAGAAAAGGACGGGTCTGTATGTTAGGTGAGGCCAAACGTCAAGGCTGGTTCAGGGAAAGCAGGGTAATAATGACCCACCAATCACTCAGTTCATGCATTCTATGCTTAATCATGTGTCTGATACATTCACTAACCTCTTCTCTACAAGATAAGCTTCACCTCTTGAGGTTCCTCATGGAATCGTCTTGCACCTGCTAACATCTCATCCGCGACACTAGCAGGAATCCCATGATCGATTAACAACTTGAAAGAAACCCCAGTTTTCTGATGCTTTGCGAATCTCATTCACAACCTCTATCCGCCGAGAACATCCAAACCCTTCAAAGTCTATCGTTAGAACCTGAAGGCCGAAATTGCGAGACTTAGACGACGACTTTTGAACTTTCTCTGATGGGCGGATAAAAAGAATTTTTTATATGATTATTTTATCTGATGAATAATAAATGTAATATAAATATGACCCAAAATATATATATTAAATAATACATAATACTTGAATAATGAATTTTCAAAAATTAATTAATTTAATATAAACATCTATTTTTTATGAATATAGAAAAAATTCGACATGCAAATACTCAATACCACCTTTCCATCTTTTCTTTTCTTTTTTAATTTCGTTTCCAATTAATCCCCTGTTTGAAAAAAAAATCCTATTTATTTGTCATTATTTATCAAGACCACAACATCATATAATTATGAGAAGTGGAATTTTGTGCCACCACCATTATTGCCCTTAGCTTTCACTGGCCACTTGCTATAATGTTAAAGTTCTGACTTTTGGAGAGGGTGTTAACGTCCTCCTGTCTAATTTACTTTCAAAATATTGATTACCTGCAGGCGGGTAATTATGTCTGCAAATATTTTTTAAATTTTTTATTTAAAAATTTATTAAAATTAATTTTTTTTATTTTATAAAATTCATTTTTAATATAAAATCATTAAAAAAATTATTTAAAATAAAAAAAATTAAAATATTATTAAAAAAACTGGTATAATCTCAAATTTAAATATTAACCAATCTACTTTAATTTGTAATTTACACTGCCTGTGATGTTAAAGAGTTTTTATCACTGGCAAGATGTCTAGTAAGTAACTAATCTAACAAGAAAATTTTTAATCCTTAAAATATTTTTTTTTTAAATTTGTTCTACACTCACATAACAAATCTAATTTTATTTTAATTTTAAATCATATTCAAAATATTTAATATATTGATGTGTTTGTAATTTAAGAATTTAAAAATATATAATTAAAGTACTTATTAGTAAGCTATATTAATTGGTCAATCGTTAGAGGTTACCACGGTTATATATAAGAATTATTCAAGATGTCTTTATACATACATACATATATATATATATATGTTGAATTATATGCTTATTATTTGTTAAATAAACTTTGAACATACATTTCAAAATATATATATATATAAACTACTTAATTAATAATCATTAGTTATAATTATTATTATATATTATATTAATTATAAATTAAAATTCAACTATAAAATACATTTATAAAACTAAATTGATATTTACAGGATTTATAATAACAATGATATAAATTAAAGATTTTTTTATTTATAAAATAAATTTTAGTTAATAAGTAAATGTTAGATCATTGGGTTTATATATATATATATATATTGTAGGATTAATAATAATAATAATATATTAACAAGAAATCAATAAAAATATCAGTTTGGATACAAGTCAGATAATGAAAGGAACTTGGATTTTCACTTCATCCATTTTAATTATGATGAAATTAGATAAAAATTCAACTGGGACACTAAATATATGTTGCGTAGGGTAAGATTATCATCCCTGATTAGAACTTATCATCAACACTGTTCATACAAAGGAATACCACCACCATTATCGATTTTCAATCGGGAATATCGGTTGCTTTCCATCCTTTTAATTATTCTGAGTAAATCCTCTTTATGTTCCATCGTGTATCGACACGATAGCATGATGTGAAAAGAATAGGACTTTATAACCATTACCTTTATTGTACGTTACAATGGGCCATTAATTTGCTATAATGGAGCGATCGATAGCTTGTTTATCCACAAGCATCAAAACTAGATCCACCCTTTCTACGTTGCCAAGAACAGACATCCACAGTAAGATTAGGAGATTCGCAAGGAATTGCCTTGGAACACGTTTTCAAAACAATCTGCCAGCTATGCCAACAAGTTCTAGCTAGGAACAGCTTCTTTTGCAAAAGTGTAATGGTTTCTTGGATTGTAAAGCAGAAATATTGAAACAGGAAACAATGTAGAGTGATGTAGAGTGAGCATAAAGGATGAGCTGCTCAGCTAAAGCCGAAATGACTTCTTGAAATCATCTAAAAAAATTCAGCAAAGGGAGGATAATGCTATAGGTTACAGGCCGTTTATTGATTTCAATCAGTATCTTCTGTAGAGGAACCAGCATGGCCACTTGACACTTTAAAATGAGAAAGGGTGGAGATATATGATCCTGTGGACATGTATTGACCCATGAATTCAGCCAAATGAGTTGCTCTATAGATCACGGGCGTGTCGTCAGATAGAAGCTCCTTTATTACCCCATAGGGTTTAAACTTATTTGCTGTGCTTGGGAAGAAAAAGCATGCTACTGATATCCGAGGCCCGACTTCTCCAGCCAGAACTCTATGCTCCACACTTCTGAACTTGTCATTGGTGATGAGCTACAGAATGAAGAAATTACAACATTAGTCCTTGCACTAAAAAGGACAATTTCTTGCAGAATAAGATATAGATGCAGAGATGGCCACATCCTGAAAAAGTCGATAAGCTTGAGCCAACATCAAGGTCACTGATCAGAGTTATAATTCTCCATTTTGCAGTGATAAATTTATCTTCCAAATCTTTATCAACCTTGAATTATTATTTTTTTTTCCAAACTTCTATACCAAGCACAACCTCTCAGAAAGAGAGGCATGTGTGTGTGTGTGTGTGATCGATGCTGTGTTTTGTCAAGAAGTCCTAATTGCTACTTATTTGATCCCCGTTGATCTGTAGGATGTGCATCAGTCATGCTCGTCTGGACTAGCAATCAGCATTTCATATTTTCTTTGAAAAACAAAAACAATACCCGGAAACATGAATATTACACAGAAACATTGCGAGTGTACTGTCCATACAAAAAAGACACTGCTACAGCAAAAGATAAAGGACCGAAAATTGACCATTGCACTGCTGCACTGCAAGACCATGATTAGATTGAACCTTTCCCGTTTTTCCCAGGCTGGTAGGGTCATATTCTTAATTAGACAAACTCAAATGAAATTATGGATACGTTCAATGGCTATTATTTTCAGAAAGAAAAATGCAGACAATGGGAAAATCAAATCTTAATTACCTGCATCAAGTCCCCTATATTTACTAGGAGAGCACCATGAAGAGGGGGGACATCAAGCCATTGATTTTGATGACGAACTTGCAGGCCACCCATATTGTCTTGCAGAAGTATGGTCAGAAAAGATGGGTCTGAATGTGTGGTGGTGCCAAGGGTCAAGTCTGGTTGAGGACAAGCCGGGTAGTAGTGACCCACCAATGATTCTGTTTCCATGCATTCTATGCTTGAAAGGAAATTGCTTCGAAGCCCGAGTGCTTCTGATAAGAGCTCAGATAGTGCCTTGCCGATCTTGGTAACGTGTCTGAAGTATTCGCTTACCTCTTCTCTGAAAGATAATTTTGGTTAAATCCATAAAAATATCCAAGAAAACTGAACTCATAGATTAGGATCTGTCTACACATATTCAATACCTTATGATGGCAGGAAAGAGTTGAGGGTCTAGTTTACCATCCTTGAAATCAAATGCTACCGTATCCCTCCAAATTGCTGGTTCTTTAGTCAGAAGGAGAACACCAGTGAAGAACTTGACTCGTTGATCAGCGTCACGAGAGTAGAACTCCATCTTCACCTCTTGAGGTTGCTCATGGAACCTTTTCACTCCTGCTAACATCTCATCCATGACATTTTCTGGAATACCATGATTAACAACTTGAAAGAAACCCCAGTTTTCTGATGCTTTGCGAATCCCATTCATTACCTCCGTCCGCCGAGAACTTTCAAACCCCTCAAAGTCTATTATTGGAACCTGAAGGCTCATATTGCTAGACTTGGAAGATGCTTGCTGGGTTTTATCTGGTGGGTGGACAAAAAACCTGGGAATCTTGATCACACCAGAGTCTGCCAGTCCCTTAACACCAGCTTTGGTTTCATCGAATGCTTTCACTTCATTAGCATTGTCATAGTTGGATCCATCTTCAGGATCAAAGGAACTCGCAGCATTGGAAGCCATAACTTCCATGCTTGCAAGTTGCAACAGTACTGGTCAGTGGGAATCTGATGAAGATGGAAAGGAATTCAATAATGAAGGAAAGAGAGCTGAACTTGAGTAGTAACAACCAATATGGCAAGCAAATATATACGACAAATGATTGAAAGAGAAAGAATTCATAAATTAATTGAGTTTTACTTAATTTTATCTTTAGTTTAAATTCCACCCATCTCCCTCTATAAATTTGGTCAAATCAAATTTATAATTTAAAATAAACTATCTTCTTCTAATTACAGAACTCGTTTTTTCAATGTCTTTCGAAGAATTAAAAGAGAAAGAATCCATAGATTAATTGATATTTTTAATTAATTCATTCTTTATTTTAAATTTTACATCATCATATTTCTCTGTTTTATTTTAATAACTAGAGAATCAATATTCGATGCCTTTTATATTTATATTTGGTCGAATCAATATCATACTCTTAAGATCATTTCATCAACTCTTTTACTATTTTAAATCACAGGATAAATATCATGTCTGTATGCATGATATGATATGATAAGTAATGTTTGGAGGATGTCAAGTCACCTTTAATTATGGTGGATGGATTGTTTTATTTTTTAAAAAATATATTCTATTTAAAATTTATTAAAAAAACTTTTTTATTTTTTATATAAAAAATTAAAAATATGATAAGAAACTAAAAAAAATATTAATTGATATTTTTTGCATTAAATATATTTTAAAAAAATATCTAAAAAAAATTATTACAAAGAATTGCTTCGACTAAAAAAATAAAAAAACGTAAAGAGATTAAATACTAATCTCTTACCAATAATATTTGTTTGGTTTCCATCCTTTTCTTTAATTTTTCCTTTTCCAATCAGTACTCTCTATTTACCATATTATCATGGAAAGAAAAGAAAGAAACATGTCAATTTTATTTTCCATATTCATCCACACTGTTGCATTACGTATTGAGGTGGACTTTGGAACCACCACCATGATTTGCCATTCCATTATTGATGCTCACTTGCTATAATCGTTAGAGTAATTGCTTGTCTGAGATTGCTGGAGAAGTTTTTCAAAAAATATATTTTTTTAATTTTAAATGATATTTTTTATTTTTTAAAATTTATTTTGAATATCAGTATATTAAAATAATTTTAAAAAATAAATAAATAAACACATCATATGTTTTCATCTTACCTTAAGCTAATTCTAAATTCCTGTCTCTTTTTTTTTTGCTGTTTGTATCCATCATAGGCACAAGCCGGCCGGGACAGCTTTCACCCATCATGGTTCGATGCAAGGTTCGGTGCATCTCTTCGTCAAATCGAAGTCAATATCTTATATCATATTATTACATAAACCTAAAAAGCTCGGTGTGTTACTTTTATATTTCTTCATTTCTTGTTTTTTTTTGGTTTGGCTTTTCAGCCCTAAATTGCATATGTTTTGGGTTTCGATCACTAGGGTTTGACAAAAGAGAGAAGATCCCTGAAAAATAAAGGAGGAAAAAGAAAGTTGTTGGTTTATCGCATTTATAATCCATTTAAAAAGCTTGATTTTTATGCAAGTGGGTTCGTTTGGACAATATAGTATTATTGAAGTGTTTTTTTAACTTTAATATAATAATAATAAATATATATATTGGGGTTGAGGGACTTTTTTATTTAATTTTGTGTTTTTAGTCTAATTTGAGAGTGTTTGGGATTACAAATTATTCATTAAGTTTTTTAGGATGTTTATTATGTATTTTTAAATTAAAATATATGGACACCGATAAAATATTCGTCTAACAATTAAAATATTATTATATTTCTTGAAAGGTAAGAACACAAACTCAATCTCTAGAGAGTAATCGCTATAAATCTCAAACAAACAAATATTATATTTTAAAAAGATATAAAGATATCAAAATAACAACTTATCTATTTTAACTTGTTTTTAAGAATTAACACATATTATCTTAAGTTATTTTTTAATTTTGGTATAATTATCTAATAATGTTAAGCTTTTATATGAATGTTAAGATTTTCCTTTTCATTTGTATGCAAATAAAATTAAAAATTTGTTTACGAATATCTAATGAAGATAATTATTTTTTGTTATTAAATATACATTTAAATAGTTTTATTTTCCTTCAATCACATTTTAAAGGGTAATCATTGAGCACCAATGCTCGAGAGAAGTGAGGATGTTTTCAGGAATTTCAATCCCTTTTTATATGCATAACATTCCAACAACTACAGCTTAATCCCTGAGGTAACTTGGTGACTGGAAAACATTATTGCTGCACAGCCTGGCTAACCATACCTAGTGTTTGCGCGTGGCCACACCGGACAAATTACAAGGCCCTGCTTTTTCTGCCCTAAAAGGGCAAAATGGGGACAGTCAGTGATCATACCGTACAAGCTTGCAGACACTTTCTTTTGAAAATAAGGGCTTGCAGACACTTTCTTTTGAAAATAAGGGCTAAAGATTAAGTTAATTTTCATTTTATTTAAAAAATATATTTTTTATTTTTAAAAAATTATTTTTAATATTAATATCAAAATAATTTAAAAACACAAAAAAAATTAATTTTTACAAAAACACTTTTAAAACACAAAAATAAACAAATTTATAATCTATACAGTAAATATTTAAGATTGAGATACAACATATTTTTTTTAGAATGTTTCTTATTTTAAAATGTATTAAAATAATTTTTTAATTATTATTTTTAGTTTTTTTTTTCATTATTGAATGATTATTCTATTAATAAATCAATCATTTATTAGATATATAAAAAAATCAATCGGTTTTCTTTCTCTTAGACACCTAATTAAGCTACAATATATCTTGTCTAAAATAGTTCTATATTTGGTATCACTAGCTAACAATCAGATTGACGTCGATGGATTGCCTTCATTCCCTTCACATTGATATATTTTTTGAAAAATGGAAAGCATGCACGAACAAGAGAAGAGAAGGTGAAAATCATGGAGCACCCATTTCAGACGTTTATGGACGGACCCTTCAAGCAATATGTTGCAATGAGTTATGCCACTGTTTCCATGAAAGGGCAAGCAATGAATCACTGCTCCCGATCTTCTTCTTCTTCTTCTGATGTATTTCTTTTCATTCGTATTTGCTTAATTTGTGCTAAATCTCCATGAAAAAGTTCATAAACCAAGCTTGAATAGTACTTTTTTTGAGTTGAATGCAATTTCCCTCAAACTTAAGACTTCATCCCTCCTGTTGCTCGATAGCACTGAATTACAAAAAACAAAAAAAAAATCTATGATTATTAAGTTGTAATTATCAATATTTATAACATAGGAGAGAGAGATAGAAGAAGACAAGATGAAGTCTAGACATGTTGAAAATGATAGGAATCCTATTTCTTTTCTTTTTAAACAAAAATACTCTTTCAAATTTCTATCCCTCTTGTTTCTCTGATACTGAAGTGAATGATAATTACAGCTTGAGCTAGTATCATGGGGTTTCTCCTAAATATTATCAGTCCATTAATTGGTGTGTAAAATATATTTTTACTTATAAAATTGAGTTTAATCCTTATAAAATTTGAAAGGAATAAAGTCAATTTTATAAGTTTATTCATCCATTTTCAGCCCCTTTAGTTTTTTAAAAATTTCTCTTTCCATTCAAAACTATATTTCTGGATTTATATTTTGAGCTAAAACTAAGAAAGTTATCAAATTTTAATGATAAAAAATAAATTATTGATTAATACTGATTATAATGATCAAAATAATTAATTTTAGTATCAACAAATTGTATTTGATTAGAGAAATTCTATTAGGATTTTCTTTTTCCTTTAAATTGTTTGGGATAATATATTTGACCTCAATAAATTTTTGAATTTTGGATTAATTTTTATTTTTGAACCATTTTTCAAGTTTTTTGAAGGTATAGATAAATTTATTTAGATTGTTATGTTTTTTTATTTATTTTTAAATCATAAAATGATTGAAAATGGTTTTTTAAATGTAAAATAACTCTACCCTGACTGTCTAACGCCTCTCTGGTCGTGGAATCTTGGCATAGCAGGTGATGTGTAGCCTGTTTTCTCTTCAAAAAAGGCTGCGAATGTTGATAAGAACAAAAAATAAAATAAAATCAAGGCTTAGATGCATAACTGGCACTTGCTGACTTTTTTATCAAGGCCAAGGCATATTAGGCTACCAAGGCTTTGTATCTGGGTATTTTTTTTTTCAATTTCTTTTTAATATTTGATTTATTTTTAACAGATGCTCATTTATTTAATTACTGTAGTTTTAAATAAATATTTAGTTATTTTATTGATGTTTAATTTTATAAATATTTATTTTTATTATTTTTTTTCTATAAGTTTAAATTGCATTTACACTCACCAAGTTGATCGTATTAACCCCAATACAATTATATTTTTTTTCTATTAGAAAATATATTATCAGCACCTACTTTTTTTTCTCTTTTTTTGCAGTTCAAAATTTTTTTAAAATAATTTTGGCCTATCAATTTTTTTATTTAATTATTTGGCATTGCGTTGATTTAAAATCTTGCTGATTTGTTTTTCATCCTCATGTATGGTGATCTCAGAGTGTCAAGAAAATGTTTCATCATCAAGTTAATCCTTTTTTAACAGAAGGAGAATCTAAATCAATTTACCTGCATTAAGTCCCATTGATTCTGATGACGAACTTGGAGATCACCCATTTTGTTTTGCAGAAGTAAAATAAAGAAAGATGAGTCTATATAATTTGCAGTGACATGACAATGATTCACGTCCCATGCATTCTATGCTTGAAAGGTAGTCACTACCAAGTCTGAGTGCTTCTGATAAGAGTTCTGTTAGTACCTTGCTGATTTTGATCATGTGTCTGATGTACTCATTTGTCTCTTCTCTGAAAAACATGTTTAACATAAACCTAATAACAATCTCCTAGATAATTGAATGTATAGAGAGGAATTTGGAACTTGATGCCCATTTATCTGAATGCATCAAGAAAAATCTCAGGACCAGTTAGTTTACCATCCCGAGAATCAATTGCTACTGAATCCCTGCGCGCATCTGATTCATTTTTCCGATGGAATCCTCCCTACTGAAGAACTTCACCTGTTGGTTAGGGTCACATGAGTGCCACTCCATCTTCACTTCCTGGGTTTACTTGTGGAATCGTTCCGTAGCTACTAATATCTCATCCATAACACTAACTGGAACTTCATGATTAACAATTTGAAAGAAACCCTATTCTTCTGATGCTTTGACCACCTCAGGTCTCCAACAACTCTCTAACCCTTCAAAGTCTATGATTGGAACCTGAAGACTGCAAGTCTTGGATGATGATTTCAGGACAGTCGCTGGCGGGTGGACAAATAAACAGGGAATCTTGGTCACAATAGAGTCCGCTAGTCCCTTAACACAAGTTTTTAAAGCATCGATTGCCTTCACTTCCCTAGCTCCATCGCCGAAGGACCCATCTTCAGGAATGGACTTTACAGCATTGGAACTCACGACTTCGATGATTGCAAAAGTGTATACTGAAATTTTTCCGTGTAATTTTTTTTTTTGGTGTCAGAAGCGGATGGGGAATAGTGAGAGGGAGATGCATCTATTAAAATAGAGCAGCTAAGTTGCCATAATTCAAGAACGAAAGAAATGTTGAAAAATGGAAATCAAAGACGACAAGAGACCCATTGTCGGAATCTCAGCTCTTAAGATTCGGGCTTGGAGGTCTAGAGCTGTTTTGGTCCAATATGTATTGAGCTATCCAACTTGTTTTTAGGAGCTGCCATGGATGTAAATTTTAGAGGTCCGACGAGGGAAAGAGACCCGGAGGACGGTGTCGTTAAGATTCCGGATTTCCACTAGCAGGTGTAAAACTAATCTAGTCCAATGGTATGTTTCGAGTTATTCAAATCATTATCAAAACTGTATGATACAAGTAAATTTAGGAGCTTGAGACAGCAGGGAAGAGACCAGTACGCTTCCAAATGACTTCTCACAAAACAAAAAATATAATTTTTACCAATAACCCGCATTATTTTCCACCCAAAGAACAACCCTCGACTTCAATTAAGACCCCATTTCCTACTTCTGATTCTGTTCTTTAGCATTTGAAAAGAGGCATTCAATAAATAGTTAAATACCAGAAACTATCAAGAACAAACAAAAACTGAATACTAAGAAAGCAAATCAGAAAGCAACTAACCAGCATTCGATTCACTAACCCTTACACAGCATTCCTTTGCTACCCTTCTGTAACAACACAAACAAAATGAATCAATTCAAACAAAAGATTCAAACTTTAAGAAAATCCTTTTCTTAATTTTTCCAACTTTTGATTGGTGAAGTGTGTAAATGACTTGCCTTGGAAGAAGCTTGAGAATGAATAGAATAGAAACAGAACCTAAGAGAGCTCCAGCTCCCACTAGTACTGTCAAATGCTTCAGTCTCTCCTCCATTTCTTTCTCTCAATTTTCTCTCTTCTTCTGCTTCTCAGCCTCAGGGTTTGCCAAGCAGAACAAAGTAGCAGTTGGGGTTTTTGATAAGACAATGGATGCAGGCAACAGGGTTTAAGTCTATCAAGCTTATAGTGTTTCAACTCTAACAGACAAGGCATAGAAATAAAACCAGGACTGCTCATAACTCAGTTAAGTGAAGATCAAAACAATTGAAAATAATGTTATTTTAAGTTTTTTTTTTAAAAAAAAATTAGTTGGTCAACTTCTAAATATAAAACCTTTAAAAAAAAAATTAGTTGGTCAACTTCTAAATATAAAACCCTCTCGATTAACGATTCACCGAATTGACTTGTATTAACTTCCATCATTTTGTTCTGATAAAGATTTAAAAAGGTCGCAAGTGAGGTTCTAATTTAGTGGTGGAAGGGGCTTGTTTCTTTCTTTAGCATATGGGTTCAAATCTTATCATGCACGCCTATCACCCCCGCGGTGCTTTACCTGTTTACTGGGCTTACAGGATGTTCAGTGAACCGTGTGGATTAGTTGTGGTGCGTGTAAGCTGACCCAGACATCACACGTAAATCAAAAAAAAATTTAGAAAGGTCAATACATATTATTGATTTTTTCGAAGCAAACAAATCATTTTCTTACGTGTCTTAATTTTTTAAACAATAATAATTTTAGAGGATTTGTGAAAGTTACAAAAACAATCAACAAATCTACACTCTAATTTAATATTATATTTTTAAATATAGTAAATAAGATTCACAAATAAAATTAACTATACCTAAATTTTATCAGGCTATAGCGTAGAATACTATTTACCATGAATAAATTCATTATAAATTATACTATGTTGCACTATAGATATGTTATGAGTACTTTTTATTGTGAACTATGAAAACTTTTATTGTAGACTATATATTGTTTGACAAGGGTGTAGTTGGGTTAGAGACGCTAACCTAAAGATAAGCCCCATAGCACTTGGTTTGCCTCGCATTAGGGTTGGGGCAAACCAAGAAAAGATGCTAGCATATACCAAGGCCACATAGCACTTAAGCATTATTATTCTAGATTAGCAGCGCAGCATCACGTGGCTCTTACTTTACTTTCTCTTACATGCAACTTAAGTTACATGTGGTGTTTGGGTTGTTTACATTTTTAATATAATTATAAATATTAATATTAAATATATTATTATTGGTTTTTTAATTTTTTAAGTATAATTAATTTTTAGATTATTAATAGTAAAAATATTATTATTTTTATTTGTTGATATTATTTTTTAGTATAATTAATTTTAAAAAAATTATTATATTTTTTCTTAATATATTTTTGCAGTATAATTGATAGTATTGGTGTTGAAAATATTATTATTTTTTTAGTGTAATTAATAGTGTTGATCTCAAAACTATTATTATTTGTTCTCTTAATATTATTTTTTGGTATAATTAATATTAAAATTAATATTATATTTTTTCTTAGTATATTTTTTATTATAATTAATAGTATTAATCTAAAAAAATATTATTATTTTTGGAGATATATATAATATTATTTTTATAATAATAAATACTAAAAATATTATGATTTGTATTATAAATATTATTATTTTCAATAAAATTTATAAAAGTATATTTTATTGTAATTAATAAAATAATTGATGAATTTAAAAAAAAATTATATTATTTATTAATTTTACCAAATGTATTGTAATAATAATTTTATCAAATTACACTTAATTTTACATTTACTTTCATTTATAAATTAGATAAAAATTATTAGTTATAGAACTCAAAAATAAACTTACATCTTACCATGTATAAGATTTAAATAACCTTGAATTCTGTTCAGCCTAGTTAAAGGCTCACTCAATGCTAGATTTAGGCTAAGTTAAACAGGATTTAAAATAGCTTTAGTTCTTAGTTGTAATAGAACCCAGATATATTTTAGACCTCGATGAGATTCGAAAATTTTAAATAAAATAAAATAATTTTTTAAATTATTTTAATATATTTATCTGAAAATAATTTCTTAAAAATAAAAAAATATTTTAATAAAAAATATTTTAAACTATCATCACAGTCTCAAATAAAAAACAAAAACCGTACAAAATGAGAAGAATATAGACCCTTCGTGGCGTGCAAGTCAAATTTTAATTCATCACAGCACAGCTTTCAGATACCTTCACCACAATCCGAGAAGAATCTGGACCCATCGTTGGGAGCAAGTCAAATTATTAAAGCCCACCGCACCGCTTTGAGAAACCTTCACCACGTCCTATAAATACCCAACTCCCATCTAACTCCTCTCACCTGTGATTTCGTTAAATAATCCTTCTCCCTCTCAAGCTTCGTTTCATTCTTTTTATTTTGCTAAGGTAATTTCTTCTTGAACACCTTTCGTTTCCTTTAATTATTCTCTCTATTCTCTTTAATTAGCCTCTGTGGTTTTTTGATTTATCTGTCAAAGTCTGTATTATCAGAGAATTCATCTATGCTTGCCTTTTGATTGATTGATTGAATTGAATTGAATCTGCTTAGGGTTTTTTCAAGTTGTTGCTTGATTGGGTTTAAGCATCAAGAAATTCTGTATTTCTTCTGTTTTTGTTTTTATTTGAAGAGGATTTGTTCTTTATAATTGCCCTGTTTTGATGCTGGATTGTGCAATCTATGGAGGTGCTAAAAATTTTCTTTTCAAGTTGGTTAATTTGGATCAGTTGAAGACAGTCCTAAGATTAGTGTGTATTAATGGTAGAAGTTTGATCAATCTCTGTTTTATATCTTGAAAAAAAGAAATTTTAAAAGATTTTTTCACTTGAATTTGGGGATTAGGATGATATCTTTTGCCTAATCTTGTTAGGGTTTTTGAAGTTCTTGTTTGATTAGAGTCTGTTTTGATTTTTTTTTCTTAATCTTTTTAGGGTTTTTGAAATTGTTGCTTGTTTAGGGTCTGTTTTGATTTCTTTTAGTTTATCATTTGAGGGTTTTCGAAGTTCTTGCTTGATGAGGGTCTATTTAGATTTCTTTTGCTTAATCTTTTTAGGGTTTTTGAAAAATAGTTTTATTTATTTATTAAAATCTTTTGATCTTGAATTATAGAGGTACTCATGATTTTTTTTTCTTTGGGTGTAACAGATGCAGATCTTTGTGAAGACTCTTACTGGCAAGACTATTACCCTTGAGGTGGAAAGCTCTGACACAATTGACAATGTGAAGACCAAGATTCAGGACAAGGAAGGGATCCCACCGGATCAGCAAAGGCTTATCTTTGCTGGCAAACAGCTTGAAGATGGAAGGACCCTTGCTGACTATAATATTCAGAAGGAATCTACTCTGCATTTGGTGCTTCGTCTGCGTGGTGGGATGCAGATCTTTGTGAAAACCTTGACGGGAAAGACAATTACTTTGGAGGTGGAAAGCTCGGATACCATTGATAATGTCAAGACAAAGATCCAAGATAAGGAGGGAATTCCACCAGATCAGCAGAGGCTTATCTTTGCTGGGAAACAACTTGAGGAAGGTCGCACTCTTGCAGACTATAATATCCAGAAGGAATCAACTCTGCACTTGGTGCTCCGACTGCGTGGTGGGATGCAGATTTTTGTGAAAACCCTCACTGGAAAAACTATCACCTTGGAGGTGGAGAGCTCGGATACTATTGATAACGTCAAGACAAAGATCCAAGATAAGGAAGGGATTCCACCGGACCAGCAAAGGTTGATTTTTGCTGGAAAACAGCTGGAGGATGGTCGCACCCTTGCAGACTACAATATTCAGAAGGAATCAACTCTGCATTTGGTGCTCCGTCTGCGTGGTGGGATGCAGATTTTTGTCAAGACCCTGACAGGAAAGACCATTACTCTCGAGGTGGAAAGCTCCGATACCATTGATAACGTGAAGACAAAGATCCAAGACAAGGAGGGGATCCCACCAGACCAGCAGAGGTTGATCTTTGCTGGTAAGCAGTTGGAAGATGGACGTACCCTGGCAGACTACAATATCCAAAAGGAGTCCACATTGCACCTTGTCCTCCGCCTTCGCGGTGGTTTCAGAGTCGATATTCTGTGATTGATCCATCTCTTTTGCAGCCTGTACTACTTTTGCAAAGCTGTAGAACTGTTTATGGTTGAATAAATGTTGAATTGGCCGGGACGAGCATTGTAGTCTCTTGATACACCGCGTCTCCAATGCATTTTAGCCTAAATACATAAATCACTCTTCTTGTATTGATTGTTTTTTCTTGCTTTGAAAAGTATTTGCTAGATCACATCTTTGACGAGGGTGTAAATGCAAAGTAAACTTCAATGTTTTATCACATAGTGATAGAAGAAATAAAGGAGGCAGTTGTCTGATTTGTTTGCCTTGCTAGTTGCTATACGCATAAAAATCTCACAAACCAGTGCTAAAAATTGCCACCGAAAATGAAATGATTGGGTTTCAAACCCAAGGATATCAGCATCTTGGTCCTCTGTCCCGGGCTGTCTCATGCCTGCTTCTCTTCCTATCTCTGTCATCACCCATTACAGCTTTGTATTATAATAAGCATTACTTTAGTATTGACAGCAATGTCATTAAATCTGGCTCAAACATGGTGAGTCAATAGAACGTGTTTGGTAATAGTTTGAAAATTGAAGTAATATTTTTTTTAAAAAAAATATTGAAGTGAAAAAAATAAATTTCTGTAAAAACACTTTTTTTTCCAAAAAAAAAAACGAAAGCTCTTAGTGACCTAATCTTCTGAGAATTTACTTTTTTCTTATTAAAAAAAACCATGGCAGTTATTTAGATGGTCCTTGTTGGGCCTGTTTCTTCAAATTGGGCCAAATTATCATCCCAATTTTCCTGGATTTTAACCACCTCCCCACGCTGAAGTTGTTTGGGCCCATTACCGATTCAAATAAAATTGCCATGTTTATCGAAAATTTAAAATTCTCAAAAAATTCCGATATCTTAATCCACAAAATAAAAATTAAGAAGACAAAAAAAGAGAGATTCTTTGTCCGAGCAAAGAAGAGAGGACGAGAGGAACACGAACAAGAAGACGTCAGCCCGATTTTCCAATGGACGCAGCGAAGAAGAAGGCACTGTTTCGATCCAAACTGAACGCCCAAAGGAAAGAGAAGAAAATCGATTCTCCTCTTGTTAGGTACACCCTATTTTGAAATTTCTTTAATTGATTCCATGTAGAGTTTGAATGTAGCAAATAATAGTATCTAAGCATGGGGGGTTAGTGTTTTAAGCTAGAATTTCAGCAGTTTCTAAGAAACCCGTTTTGATATTATGATTCTTTCTCTGGTTTCTGTTTAGATTTTTGGATGGTGGGTTTGATGGCCTGGTGTTGCTGAAGTAGTTGTTGAAGTTAGAAAGACTGATAAATGAGGTTGACGGAATACATGGGTTACCTTGTTTTACTTTTTTGAGTCATTTTCAAGTGAGGGTTTTGATCAAATGAAAAAAAAAAAATGGTGTTATTTGATGTTTATGCTGATGTCACGAAATCAGGGGTTCTGTGAGTATATAAAAAAGATGAACTTGTTTTGTACAAGTGTGGTGATGTCAGTTTTAGTTGTGATTGACATGGCGCTTTGGTGAATTATGGAGAAATGGTAGTTGGCTTTTCGGTAGATATGATGGAGAAACAGTGGAGATTCACTTGTGATATATAATTTCAGCATTATGCTTTTGGTGTTATGATGTTTTTGGTTATCTGTCTCTGAGAATTGAGACTTTCAGATGCACCATGTTTTTTTTTAAAAAAAATCTTTTTATTGCTACTCTCTTTTGTTTACTTAACAGAATGAAGTTTTTACCTATATTTCTTTCTTGTACAATATACAGGTACAATGAATTGGATCAACCAGTTTGTAGGGTTTGCGATGTTGTTTTGAAATCTGAATTCCAGTGGGATGCTCACCAAGCTTCTCGTAAACATATTGAGGTAGTATAGAGATATCTCAATCTCCTTTTCTGTTACAAATGATTTTTGGATAACACTGTTGAGAAATTAGCCATAATTATAGACATGATAAATTTGGGATACCGCATGCTTTATGGTGAGAATCTTCTGCTAGGTAAAAGAGCTTCAAGAATTGAACATGATCCTGTGCTCTTTAGTTAGAAGCTTGAAAATGTGTCTTGGTTGTAGTTGAACTTCAACTTATGCCATCTCAATAGCAATGTGAAATAAGTAACTCTGGCACTAGAGTGTTATTTCATTCTAATTGGGAAATTTTCCAATAGAACTTTCAAGGTAATAGTAATAGAAATACTTCAGCAAATACTCATAAATATGTATTGCATTCTGCTCCAAGGTATATAGCTACCATTCCTGCTTGAGGATGCATTTCTGAACACAACATGTGTTTTTATTTTTCTGTGTTTCCAGACTGACCATACACTAACTGTTGGGTTATTTTGGACAGGCAATAAATAACATCAAAGTGAATGCAGCTCGATTAAAGAATGTTAACAATGCAAAATCTGAACCCTCTGCTGTGTCAACTGGATCCAAGCATGCAGATAATGCTCAGCTGCAAGATGCAAAATCCGAGTCATTGACACAATTGCCCAGACCTCAGTCGGCACTTCCTCCAGATTTTTTTGATAATAAAGAGGCAAAGAGACAAAAAACTGGTACAATAATAGAATTTTTCTTTTTCTTTTTTGGTTCATAAATTCCTTAGGCAAAAAAAAGAAAGAAAGAAAGAAATCAAGTGGCCAGTATGTCATGGATATGCTTTAATTTCTTTTTGATAATAAAAATAAAGAAAAATGATGTTTTAGTTTAATGGTGAGAATATTGTTACGATGGAAAATATGTTTTTGAATTTTATTGAGAAGCAATATTGACATAGTTTTGTAAAGTATCACATCTTACTTCAAACAGCGACATTGTTAAATGGTTCTGCAACTTTAAATGAATGAGAACAATATTTACATTTCAGATGCAACTGAGGTCTTTGTGAAGGTCTGATAATTTTTTCCTAGCTGTCATTTCCTAGGAATTCCAGGTGAAATTACATAGCCTTTTTAACATTTTCCTCTTGCATCATGAGTTGATATCTACAAATTCGATTCCATTACCTCTTTCCTTAATTTCCAGCCACCATTTAGGCACTTAAATTTTATCTTATGCATTATAGATTGCAACTGTGCCCTCATTCCTCTCTTCCACCACATAACCCCACCAAAGTCCTGATGTTTTCTGTCCTGACTACACCTGCTCCCTTTGCCTGTTTTAATAATCCCCTCTTCAACCTTATTTTTGTCCCTTGCATGCAGTAGTTGATCATTAAACTTTAGTCTAAAAATTGATAAAGATTTTACACATGAAGATAACCTTCAACCTACCACGTGATAAATCACTCGCATAATGCTATCCATGCAAATTTCATTTTTTGGGCTCTTCATATACAGTAATTTTAGTTGCAGTAGCACCTGCTAATTGCTTTACCTGATGAAGTCATTAACCTAAATTAGAACCTTTTGTTCCCTGTGTCCCCTCTTTGTCTATGCTAGTTTTCATCATGTTATTGTTGTTTCCATGTTTGCACAGAACCTGTGCTTCTGTCATTCTCAGCAACATGTTCAATATGTTGTCCTTAAAAGTATTTGGCACTGGCTGTTGGATGAGTAAACTTTTAAGGCTAAAATATTACATTTAAGTGCAGATGCTGTCAAGCCATCTGAGCTAGATTCATCTTTAAAGCCAGCCAGTTCTATTCAAACTAAGGCGACACGGTCTCTCTTGGAAGATGAGACTGGTGGATTGCCCAGTGGCAATCATCTGCAGACAAAAAAGACTGAGGATGCTCGGGGGATTACAAACACACCCACTGAAATTTCTGACTCACAAGCCAAGAAAGGACAAGGAGCTCTTCCTGAGGGCTTCTTTGATAACAAGGAAGCTGATTTACGTGCTCGTGGTATTAAGCCTGTTAAGCCAGATGTCAAGTAAGTTGTCTAATATTATATCGTATCTGTGGCAATCCTAGTTTCTTTAGACTGATGTTAAATGGGTCTCTTCTTCATTGCGATCTGTTTCTTCTGTTTCCTGAATATCAAGTTTACTATAGGCATATTCAGTTGATGGTGAGAGAGAGAAAAGACACAAAATTTTGCCATTTTATAGTGAACACAAAGAAAATAGTCAAATGCAAAATATGAAGAAGAATGAGAATGAATGTTAAGAACCAATGGGAACCAATGAAACTATTGTTTTCTAAACGTAGTTTTCTTGGTGGCTGTTTATGCAGTGCAGATTTGAAATCTTTAACTGCTAGTTAAACCGAGCTGCTGAGTCTCAATATCATTGAGTGTACATAAATTTTTGACATTCTCAAACAGCGATCAGTTTTTATATCCTACATGATGAACTCTATCTGTTATCCCACTCATTCTCTGTCTTGACCTTCTGATCATCAAAGAGAAGTATGCAAACCAGATGACTGTATGTGTGTTTCTTGGAGGGTGCCTTTTCTTCCTTTTTTCCTTTGGAATAATACCTCTCACGGAATTCTGTAGTACATTAGAAGGTTTTTTGTAGATGTATATTTTGAGATGCCCTACAGTTTCCAGTAACTTGCATCTTGCATCTTCCTTATGAACTTGCTGCATGTTATGTTTCCCCTTATAGCTCTTCAATGTGTTAATGATATTCTTTCCATTATATTTTTATATTATTTTGGAATGCAGCGTAACCTTGTATTTGTGTTAAATTCGGGTTAGTGATGAGTACAAGGAATTTGAAAAGCTGATCCAAGAAGACCTGCGGGAGGTGGATGACCGCTTGGAAGAAGAGGAGGTCTGGGCTTATCTATCCTAATATCAATCATTTTAGAATTAGTTCTATTTTCCTTTTACACTTGCCAACACAAGAAGCTCAAGTACTTAATATGTTACATTTTAACTTCAGGTTGATGCAGCTGAAACTATCGAAGAAGCTGAATCATTGGAGCAGAAGTAAGCTCATTTTGGCCACAATTCTTTTTCTTCTGTCCTCAATAACATCGTTGTTAGTTTGGTTGCTAATTATTCCTGCTTCTGCATTCATTTTTTTATCTCTATTTTACCAGGACATACAGAGAAAGAGTTGAATTGTTGAAAAAAAAGAAAATGGAGTTAATGGCCGCCAGGGCTTCCGAACGCAGCAAAGGTTCTGAGGTTGCTAGCAAAGAGTCTAGCCATGAAGATTCATCCAGCGACGATGACAGTGATGTAAATTTTGCTGTTGATTGGAGAGCTCAGCATTTATGAAACGACGTGGAGACATGACAAAATTTTCTGCTGGAGGGGACTGCTACATGCTCATCTTTGTATGGCAATTGTATGGATATTAGTATAGCCTACTTAGTCTTTCCAGATAAAGAGTCCAAAAATTTAACAGCACTAACAGGGAGCAAAATTTTCCATATTTACTGTATTGTAAATTAGGTTTTTAAACAAACCCATTCAAATATGAATGCTTGTCATAAACTAAAAGGGAAGAGAAGGCATGAAGCTTGGTTAGTCTTAGATGAATCATCCTTTCAATTATCAGAGATAAATCTGTAGCTTTTTGAACCCTTAACTCCCTTCAATTGCAATTGAAAATAATCACGTTTATTTTTTCCTACTTTCCCTTTTAGTATATATAAAATTGCCGCAGACTATGCATGATCATGGATTGCAAGCTGGCCGCCGAGTAAGATGAGTCATTGCCTTGTCAAGCTTCAACTTCCGAAGTTCTTAACTTGTGACGAAGGAAACTTGCTATGTGCTCAAACAATTAAATATTTATGTGAATGGTGGCCTGTATTTTCTTCAATTTAGCTGTGCATCCAATTGCTTCGGCGTTCAGAAATCTAGGATGATCAAGTTCACTAAGATTTCGTTAGCAAAGTGGCTTTGACCGAATGACCATGATCATGAACCAGAAGCAACCGGGATGAAGTTTGGTTTTTTTACTCCTGCTCAGTAAATTATGAAGAAAACATATTTATTAATCTCACCTGGCGGGACGCAAACCCAAAGCTTAGTTTTGATTGGATTTTAATTTGAACTGATTTTTGATATTACTTGATTGATCCTGAATGATTAAATGGATTAATGTTGATTTAATTAAATTTAATTAAAATTTGATAAGTTAAATTAAGTATAATTATTTTACTAAAAAAGTTGAGACAACAAATTTAAAATTTATTTATTGTTGTGATAACAATTGCTTTTTATTTGAAATACATTTAAATTATATTTTTTTAATTTTAAAATTTATTTTAATTTTTACTATTTTACTATTTAAAAATAATAAAAATTATTTGTTTTTCAAAAATATTTTTGTAACATTACCCTAAGAATCCAAAGAGTGGGAGATACATAATTATGAAAATTTATTTAATTAAATTTAATCAAACTAGTGAGTTAGTACATAGCTCTGATTAAATCTAATTTAACATAAAACTCAAGACTTGACCTGAGCTAGATTACAAATTAAAATAAGTAAGAATTAGCTTAGTTAAACTTTAGTAATATAGTGCATCAATGCATAACCCAGTCAAACATGATTTAACATAAAAATAATATTTTTTAATTATAAAAAACTCAAAATAATTTTGTTTTGAGTTAACCAAGTTAATATATTTAATTTATTATTTGAGTTTTGGGCTTGGATTAATAACTTTGAGTGAGTGTGGTAGAGAAAGAGTGAAAACTAATTGTTTTCTTTTTATTATTATTTCAAAGGACAATAAACAACGAGAATTAAGGGGCTATAATTTGAAGGTTTTTTAAAATTAAGGATTAAAACAAAAGGACATGGCTGAAGACAAAACTCAGCACTCTAGAATGATCGAATCTCAGTAGTGTGTCGCGCTTAAAAAGATTAACTTGACAAGTGTCCTAAAAAGGTGTGTTGGTGACGCGTGCTCTTTCTTTCTTTTGAATTTTGTTTATTTATCTATTTTTTCTCATGGATCATGTGTGTACATGCTGCTTTTATTAGGTTTTGGCTTAATTTGTGCAGTCTTTTCGAATTAGAGAAGTCTTAATTAATGACGGTATGCTGCCAGCATTAGCAAATCAAGTGGGCTGGCAAATTGGTTGTGCCTTGTGCCCTGTGACACCGCAGATTCCCACCTCAGACTAAGCTTGTGGTTCTTAATTTATTCATTTCACTGTAACGTTAGTGCTGTAGTAAATTAATCCAACAATTGCACGTCTGATGATAGCCAAATAGCTGTTAATTTTTCAGAAAGCTGGTGGACACTGTCATGGCAACCGGCTTGCTTCGAAGCCGATCCCTACATGAAAGAAATCCCCCCTTGGGACGCATAAAAAATCGAATATGCCACATGTCTTTAAAAAAAAAACAAACAACAAAACAAAGGAAAGCAGGTGAACCTCTGGGTTTGCTACATATATATTTTTTTAATATAATGTTCATATCATTAAGACTTTAAGTGTTCGTAAAAGGTTTTCGATTCAGCATTTTAGTAGGTTAGGTTATCAATAGGCCAACTTTCCATTAATTAACTCTTTCCACGGAAAAGAGTTGAATTATTAATGTAAAATAAAAAAATATTTGATAAAATCAATCCATAGAAAGCTAATTGGAAATCAAATTGTATTGAGATTTATAGGCCATTTGGCTAAGATTAAAAAAAAAAAAAAACTTTCTACATGGGAGACGCATGAATATGAGCAATTTTCTTCCCATTTTTTCTTTTCAATTTTTCTCTTAATTAACTTATTTACTTAATTTATTATTTTCATGTGGACTCAAGCTAGTATATATCTCAGTGTACGTACGTACTAACATTTGAATGGAAGTTATTTGGTGACAAAATTAGGGTTTCAGCTTGATCTTCTTGATTTTTTCTCCTCTATATACTGGCTTTATTGTGGATGATGGAGAAAAGAACCTTGTGCGAGCCCTTTGTATTTAATCCCCCCAGTATTTAGTATTTTATAGATCTATTTTTGAATTGAAAATAAAATTCTATCCAGACAAAAAAAAATGCCTAAATTTGACTCAAGCTCGTAGTTGAATTTAAAAAACAAAGCATGCATGCAGGCATGAATTCGGGATTTTCCACCAAAATTCCCTTCCAAATGCCTCGATTCCAGAACCTGTTACTCATTCTTTCGTCTTAGTTGAACATTTGAGCCATGTTCTTGTAATTCTAAAAAAGAATTAGTCATATAGAAAAATACACGTTACACTTCACCTGTTTTAGGTCATAATAACCAGGATAAATCCCACGTACTTATCATCTTCACTATCGAGTTGAGGTCAACCCAAACCTCCATTCCAGCTGCTTAAACCCTGTTTCATCCAGCCGCCATCTTGCTTAGCTGCCGCCACTGCACCACCGAAGTTAACAATTCAAAGTTCTAATCAATTCTCTAGTCATCATATCAGTAGTGATTGTGATATAAATTGACATAATTTTTCTTTTTTTTTAAAAAGTCAAAAGTTCCAATTTTAATTTGGTATCCTAGTTAACGTTTTTTATTGTTTGGAGATAAATAAATTGAAATTCATGTTTTAAAAATACATAAATTCTTTTTTAAACCTATCTCAAGGATAAAATCATTCTCAATCTTTATTTATTTAACTAGACATGTTTCCGCACTTACCGTGTTTTTCCGTAAGCTGTCGTGCTATTTCCGTCTCTTCTATGTTTTATTATTTTTAATTATACATAAACGTTGCTCGACCACGTACCTGTATAATTATTGAAAATCAAAGTCAATGTATACATTGAAAGGGAAACGCATGAAGCAATCCGGCGAAACGTACCACAATCGGCCCGGAGAAACATGATTTTTTTTCCGATCCAGCAAAAAATGGGATGAGGGTAGGTTTTGATGTCGACAGCACAAGCATGTTGAACCAGACACATTGCCATTATCATTGAAGATGAGGATGAGGATGATGTCATTAATTTACACAAAGCATCTAAAAGAAGTGCATTATCATAGTTTAATACGATTTAATGAATGATTTGTCACAAAACCACACGAATTAGAGACAATGTTAGTGCTGTAATAAACTGATTTTTTCTGGATCTTGTCTCATTTGTTAATTATGATTTGATCGATTCATCAAACCAATTCTTTTCTATTTATTACA
Source organism: Populus ilicifolia (assembly GCA_015708895.1). Taxonomy (NCBI): domain Eukaryota; kingdom Viridiplantae; phylum Streptophyta; class Magnoliopsida; order Malpighiales; family Salicaceae; genus Populus; species Populus ilicifolia. Next base: position 48,701 of record SRLM01014263.1, read on the forward strand.
AAACCCTTGCAGTACGTGTCAATAACCATTAAATAAATTATAAGTGTTCTTGAAAAATAAAAACAAGACACTCTCCGATCCAGATTTCAGATTCAAATTTAATAAGAGACCCTGTATTATCTCAGAAGCCACACCATTAAACATTATAAAAAAAAATATAAATATTTAGATGCATGCCATCTTTTAGCCTATAAATAGCGTAACCTCCAATGCAAAAATCCATGACTCCCAAAACAAAGCAAAAGAAACTCTTCATCACAATCTTCCATAAAACACTCGATCTTTATCAAGCAACCCAATCATCTTCAACAACAATCCACTCCAAAAACTTAGTTTCAAAATCTCCAAAACCTCCATTTTCCAACGTCGTATCACTCACCATATTTCCCTCGTGATCCCTTTGAAAAAGTAGTTCGCATTTTACGGTCCTTTACTTCTCAACTTGCACCCTTTTCTCCAACCCTCTCTCTCGAGCGCTCACCTGTATAAGGAGCACTGGTTTTCTTCTCTTTTTTTTCCCGGTTAAAGTCCGAAAGGGTTGCAGTGATTCATAACATGGATGGTCATGGCTATCACAGAGAGAAAAACAAGAAAGAAGAATCGGACGATGATGAAGAAGAGGAATATGAAGTGCAAGATTTCAAAGATAGGATAAAATCTTCAAGAGGGAGTCGATTTAATTTGATAGAGAAGGAGTTTGGACTCGTTAATAATAATGGTGAGACGTCGATGACAAGTTGGAAGAGAAAACTGAGTAGTGAATCGGTCATTAATGGCCTTCGTTATGTCTCCTCAGGTTTCGTTATCCATCCTGATCATAATAGGTGAGTCATTTTCTATCCTTAATTGATCTAGTATTCTATAATTAGAAATGTTTCCTTTATCCCCATGATTTTGTTATTAAAAAAATAAATTTATTAAACACTAAATAGCTAAAATTAATGGACGAGATTCATTAATGCTGTGAATAAAGAGGAAATGTATAGGCTGTTATTTGCTCTGGGTTGGCCTCTTGATAGAAGTCATAAGTAAATAAGAAAAAAAAGAATATTTGGTTGAAAAAAAATATAAATATATAAAATAAATTTATTTTGAGTTTTTATGCTTCACGAATATATGTTTTCTTATTCCAATATTATCTTCTATTCTCTAATCTTAAAACAATCTATTATAGTTTAACAAATTTAATAATTATACATAATCATAAGGCCAATAAGTTCATTTCATTTTCTTCAATTTCTTTGTTTAAACCCGTCGAGTTTAAATTAGATTTAATCGGGTAAACAACTTAACCCATTAAATTTTAAATCATTCGGGATAATATAAAAACTAGTTCGAATTAAAACTTAGCTCGGGTTGAGTTTGGATAGGAAGACAACTCCACGAGCCAAATCAATTATTGCTGGTTTGTATTTAGAATCTGGTGGGCATATTTGGCCCGTCAGGACTGAGGAGGGTCCATTTGTGAACGGTGGAATGAGAAGCACATGTAGTAGACCACCTCTCACGATGGCCTCAGTTGGGTTGTTCATGCCCGATACGCCCTCGATCGTAGGTTTCTCTAGTGCATGAAGGTCATGGACCATTGAGATGGAGCATGCAGTCGCGACAAGTGTGGTTTCCCCAGCTCCTGCCTGGTTTTGATGTGTTGTCATGCCTTTGTTCTTATGTATAGACAACATAGTTGATGTATTCAATTCTACTGTCTTTGTTGTTTTACTGCATTTCATCCAGCTTTGTTAAGATATATTTCTAGTTATCAGTCGTTGGTCACAGTGATGAGCGCATTGATAATTGTATATAACGTGCAAAATCAAAGGTACCCTTAAATGGAACACTGTGGTCAAAACAATGCAGGTGGTATCGAGCATGGACAAAATTCATTCTATTATGGGCAGTCTACTCTTCCTTCTTTACACCAATGGAGTTTGGTTTCTTCAGGGGATTACCTGAGAACCTCTTCATATTGGACATTGTTGGACAGGTTGCTTTCCTTCTTGATATCATCTTACAATTCTTCATTGCCTACAGAGATAGTCAGACTTATCGGACGGTCTACAAGCGCACTCCTATTGCTCTTCGGTCAGTTCTCTCATCTTCCATGCATATTTACTGTCGTACACATCATTTCTTTGTTTGCCTTTAGGTTGAAAGCTGTTCAGTGAGATTCATCGATGCTCAATGCCTAAGTAGATAGAAGCCTAGTACCTTTTCTTTTTCTTTTGGCTTGATTTGGGTCTGCTTCCCTAGCATATTTTGCTAATGTGCATCACTTATTCTTTTTTTCCTTTTTTCCAGGTATTTGAAATCTCATTTTATCATTGATTTGCTTGCTTGCCTGCCTTGGGACATCATCTACAAGGTATTAGTTTCCTTAGAAGCATGACAGAACATTTTGTTGACATGCAGAACGAAACTAGTTGAAAAATAATTTGCCGTATATCATGGATATCTGAAAGCTTGAATGTTGCCATAGTGATCGAGTCTAGCTAGGTCTCATAATCATCATGGGATTTTTCGTTTAATACAGGCTAGTGGACATAGAGAAGAAGTGAGGTATCTCTTATGGATTAGGCTAAGTAGGGTGCGGAAAGTAACTGATTTTTTCCAAAAGATGGAGAAGGATATACGAATAAATTACCTTTTCTCAAGGATTGTAAAGCTCATAGTAGTAGAGCTCTATTGCACGCACACGGCGGCCTGCATTTTTTATCATTTGGCTACTACTCTTCCATCTTCTCAAGAAGGGTATACTTGGATTGGAAGTTTGAAAATGGGTGATTATAGCTATACAAGCTTCAGGGAGATTGATATCTGGAAGCGGTACACAACATCTCTATATTTTGCCGTCATCACTATGGCAACTGTTGGTGAGTTACTTCTGAATTTTATGGTTTTCTCACTTTGTTTATATCACTATATGAATTATTAAATTGATTTGAATTACAATGTTCACTTCCGCAACAAAAAGGCCATTGATATTTAATGAGAAAAGGTGAAGTAATAACCTAGTGAATTGATAATGTTGACTCAAATCTGCAGCATAGCTAACCCCTTAAGATTTATTGTCCCACATTAAGGTTCATAACTTCGTGGTGTGTTTTGTCTTTGGAGAGATGGTACTAAGAAGTTATAAGCCTCGTAATCCCTTATGTCTTGCTGATGTGGGATATTGGTATCGTCAGGGGTCCAACAGCATGAAGGCCATAATCATTGATGTGTCATCTGTGCGAATCTTCTTAGTTGAGTTTAGACTGCTTCATTTTGTTTAATACTTTTATTTATGATCATCTGTAATGCATAAGGTTTCAGTTAAGTTGGTTGTGTTTTTACATCTACCATGTTTGAAGAGTCTCTCCTGCTGTATACCCTAGTTTTGTTGGGGTCTAAACTACGTTCTAATAAGTATGCTGTTTCTGCCTCAGGGTATGGAGATATACATGCTGTTAACTTGAGGGAAATGATATTTGTAATGATCTTTGTGTCCTTCGACATGATTCTCGGTGCTTATTTGATCGGAAATATGACAGCATTAATAGTAAAAGGTTCAAAGACAGAAAAGTTCAGAGATAAAATGACAGATCTCATCAAATATATGAATAGAAATAGACTTGGGAAGGACATCCGAAATCAGATCAAAGGCCATGTTCGCTTGCAGTATGAGAGTAGATACACTGAGGCTTCTGCTCTGCAGGATCTCCCCATCTCTATTCGTGCAAAGGTAAAGAACACATCGAGAGATTTCTTCCTTTTCTTTTCGGTTTTTCTTTATAGCATTGGATTTCGCTGATACGAACTTTGAGCTTTAGTTAAATAGAGGAGTACAGATAATATTGTCTCCTTTTCTAACACTACCGCTTTACAGAAGATTTGTCTCGCTTCTTAAGAGAAGCACGACTTCGTGAAGTTAACATTCATTTTCTAAAGATTAGGATACTGGATTGGTGCTGGATGAAATGTTCATATCTGTTTTATGTGTTCCAAAAATAAGGGTTAGTTTTGACATTATGTCATGCATGTGGATTGTTGAATCACTATGTCTGTGGTTCCTCTTCTGCGTTGTTAAGAGTTTGTCCAGAAATTTGAAGCTTATAATAATTTGTTGATTATTCTTTGCAGGTTTCCCAAACTTTGTACACAGAATATATCGAACAGGTTCCCTTACTTAAGGGTTGCTCTGCAGAATTTATTAATCAAATTGTAAGTCCTTTCTCTCTCGCATTATATATTGATGATAATTGAGATTGAAGATTCAGAAAGTTCCAAATAGTGGAGCAACAATAAAATAGTAAAGCTTAAAATGCTACTTCTTGTTTCTGTGAAATCATGGATTTCATTGCCAAATCACTGTTGCAAGTTAAAGATTAAATTAAATGTTGACATCATTGATGGTCACAATCTGTACTAGGCTCTGGCTTTGTTGTACTTTCAGGAATAATCTATCTTTTTGTACCATGTTGCATGGTGATGAACATGAGAGGTGGACTTGACTTGATATGCTTTTGAAATCTTCCTCTTGTTTCTTTTGCTTCGAACAGGTCAATCTTCCTCACCAGTGCATTGCTTAGTCTACCTTGCTCATATGCAAACACTTGTTATTTCTCTTATTCTGTGCCACTAAAAAATTCTCATACATTATTCTCAATGTTGTATGTTTTGTGTTGCAATACTATTCATCCATTATAGGAGCCACACCTCTTCTGTTCTCATATTTCCATTTCTTTTGTTCTTGCAGGTCATCAGGCTTCACGAGGAGTTTTTTCTCCCTGGAGAAGTAATTATGGAGCAGGGAAATGTGGTAGATCAGCTTTACTTTGTCTGTCATGGTGTGCTGGTACGATTCTATATCCAACTGGCACTAAGTTTCATTATATGATACGATTCGTTAAAACTATGGTGATGCTTTCATATATAGCCTCTCATTAACTGGGAATAATGTTGTAGACATGCTGTTATTTCTATGATTCGGCTATTGGATCAACTTTTGTGTTTTTGAGTGGTTTGCATAGGATACGTACCTTCATGTTTTCATCACATAAGCATGATCACTTCCTTCTTTCTTCTGGGTGCAGGAAGAGGTTGGGATAGGGCAGGATGGATCAGAAGAAACTGTCAAACTCTTGCCAACTAACAGCTCATTTGGAGAAATTTCTATCCTTTGCAACATCCCCCAGCCTTATACTGTTAGAGTTTGTGAATTATGTCGGCTTCTACGGATCGACAAACAATCTTTCTCAAACATACTTGAAATTTACTTCTACGATGGACGCAAAATTTTGGACAACCTTTTAGAGGTAATTCAACTCTGTTAATGTGCACCTTCTTCTAACTCATACTCATGTTTTTATTTTCCTTCCTTATCATTGTGAAACCAGTATCAGATTATTGATATAGGTCTATATTTGACGTAAAGGGATTATTTGTATGTTCATTAAGAGTCTAAATCAAGGAAATTTGACAGGGGAAAGAATCTAATCTTCGAGATAAGCAATTGGAATCAGATATTACATTTCATATTGGAAAGCAAGAAGCTGAACTTGCTTTGAGGGTTAATAGTGCAGCTTATCATGGAGACCTTTATCAGCTGAAGGGCTTCATCCGAGCAGGAGCTGATCCCAATAGAACAGATTATGATGGAAGATCACCCTTGGTATGAGAAACGCTGATCAAGTATATGACTGCTCTCATTTTACTTCAGTTCTTATCATTTTTTGTACTGTCTAAATCATAAATTAAAAAAAAAAACCTCTAATGCTGGCACATTTCATGTGGCTTATTACCAGAGGTGGGTGAGCTTTCATATCATATTTTGTGCCATACAACTGCAGAAGTGTGCTTGTCTTTTTTCCTTTTTAATAACTTTTTTGCTTCTAAGCCACTTTCTCCGGTATTTGAGCAAATTTATATTTTGTAAAGGTAGATTAAGAGAGTGAAAGAAATGCTTTATCTGAAACTAGCATTGTTTCCAACAGCATCTTGCAGCATCAAGAGGTTATGAAGATATCACACTTTTCCTTATTCAAGAAGGAGTTGACATTAACATCAAAGGTAATTTGCTTATATTAGTGGTTTGATGTCTTGCCGGAGAATTTAAATTGATACTATTATATGATTCTTTTACAGATAAATTTGGAAACTCCCCCTTGTTGGAAGCTATAAAGAATGGACATGATCGAGTTGAGTCTTTACTTTTTAAACAAGGGGCTATCTTGAACATAGATGATGCTGGTAGTGTTCTGTGTAGAGCTGTTGCAAGAGGGGATTCAGATTTTCTTAAGAGAATTTTGTCCAATGGAATTGATCCAAACTCTAAAGACTACGATCATCGAACTCCACTTCATCTTGCTGCTTCAGAAGGATTATATTTGATGGCAAAGCTGCTGATAGAAGCTGGAGCTAGTGTTTTCTCAAAGGACAGGTAGACCTGATATTCATTTTGCTTATCAGTCATTTCATAACTAGACCTGCTTTTATAGCATTGATCTACTTTGAGGGTTAATATAGGCTTGTTAGTAGATGAATAAAGAAAAGGTCTGTCGTTTCCTGGAAGTAGAATGGAAAGGGAAAGAGAATTTGGAAATTACCAAAACGAAGGATTCTTTTATTGAAGCTTTTCCTCATATTTTCTTTCCTCTACCTGTCTTTCTAGGGTTCAAATAGTAGCAAACAAGGCAGTATTTAACTTACATGTTACAATCACATGGAGAGACACTTTATGTGTTATAATAAGTTTTAGAGAATGAGTACATTGTTCTGATCACCGACTTCTTCTTTGCCTATTTCAACTCCATAGATGGGGCAACACTCCACTTGACGAGGGCCGGATGTGTGGGAGCAAGAAATTGATCAAGCTGCTAGAAGAAGCTAAATCTTCTCTGAAATTGGAATTCCATTATAGTGCCCATGAGACCACAGGTATTTCTAATACTTTGTGGACAGCTTCTATTATGCTCATAGAAACTGAAATTTTTCTTGATTCATATGACCAAAAAGCTGGCAAAATGGATTCCAAACAGATTGTTGAGAAAAGATTTATTAAATAATTAAAAAAAGTAGAATAATTAATATAATACTAATGTAAAGAACTGTCTGTGGGGAAAAGATTAGTTGAAAATTTTAACAGTGGTCAAATTCAAGGGAGAGGGCTGTGTATGATGGTTCGGTCTGCTCAAGGCTGTCATGCTTATTTTATGTAGATGCACTGGACCAGACTTGAATTCTGAACTGGGATGATTTCTCCGATCATATCTTGATTGGGTAGTCTAAAATGTATGAGATAGAACATGGTTGTTCTGCTTGAACCTTGTCTTCGTTACGGGTCCGCCACATTGGTCTAATGTGGCTGAATGAAGCAATTGTTGGTGATTGACCTAGCAACTCAAACATTTGAGATGCCTATCACAGAGAAGAGATGGGCATCTCTTATTGTTAATGCTTGAATTTAGATGCCTGAGAACAGGATATATATTTTGTCTTATTAAAGTTAATGACAACTACTGTTGCCAATTGCAGAAAAAGTACTCACAAAGAAATGTACAATTTTCCCTTTCCATCCACGGGCAGAAGAACAGAGAAGACCTGGAGTGGTGTTATGGGTCCCAAGCACCATGGAAGAGCTTGTTAAAGCAGCATCAGAGCAGCTACAGTTTCCTGATGGTTCTTGTATATTGTCAGAAGAAGCAGGTAAAATTCTTGATGTAAACATGATTGATGATGGCCAGAAGTTGTATCTAACTAGTGATCAAACACATTAATCATCTTGAATGTTGTACAGTATTGTAGCCTAGTTTTGTATCATCTCTGTATCTGAGTTCTTGTTACTGCTGCATGCCTACATTCATAGAAGTTGAATAAATGCTTCTCATATTCATTAGAATTTCAGATTCTGCAAGGATATGCTTCAAAGACTTCATTCTATGCGCTGAGTTTTACACTTTATAACATGGCTATAGCAACATTTAAGCCCTTGGAAACTTCTTTCAGCAGAAGTTGGCACCAAAACTCTTAAAGAACATCACTAAATGTGTTCTTCTGTGCCATAATTACAATTACAAGTGCTGACAGAGTTAAGGGCACTATCAACAAGTAAAACACAGGTCATTCATGACAAAAATAAAATAAGAACCTCTTACTACAGTGCAAAGCTGCTAAAGCCCAAACTGAAGAATAATCTTATCCCATTTATCCAGAAATATTATCTTAATCAGAAGAGGAAATAAGCAGAAAAGCTCTTCTGCAAGTTTAAGTTCGTGTGGAGTACTAGGTGTTAAAATAACAAGACGACGACTTGTTCAACCAATCTGCATATTTTACATTTCACTCTCAGCACATCAAAGAAATTTATTACACGGATTCAGTTGAAATGAAGCTTTCAACTTCACTAATTAGTATTAAACTCGATCGTGCATTAACTTTGCCACTCTCCAGTTATTTCTAGCCCTAAGCTATAAGAAAACATTAAAAAACCGGCACACAAGAGGTTGGATATCATGAGGTTACATGGCCAGTTGACCAGTATGGCATGCCACAATAGTAGATACTATTAAGCTATCTTCAACAAGGTTCAGTAGAGATACAACAATCTGCTATGCTCCACGGAAGTGTTGAATTTGCTGGAAATGCTTCTGGGCTGCTCTGTTACAAGCAGCTGCTTGATGATCATTGACCTCATCTCTCAACAAGGCAGTATCACGAGTCACTGCTGCACTTGCTGATGTTGAGTCATAGGTTCTGAAACGGTGAAAAAGAGTTCGTACTACGCATCCCAAAAGGGGAATAGAAGAGCATATTTCTATGGCTTGCCTGACATCCACAACCATAGCTTTTGTTCGCTGATCAAAATTTGGTGCCCTAGACAGCAAGAAAGACTTTTTGATCGAAATGCTGATCAGTAAGACTTTGGGAGAAGCTAGGATGTAGGGTTTTAGAGTGAACTGGTGTTAAAACATCTCCTATGCATATATATACGCGCGCGCGCACTCCAATGCGTGGATAACAAGTCACAAAGAGACGCAATATTCTTGCAAAAACGTCAAGCCTACAGAACTGACTAGGTGGAAATCCAAGTGAGGAAACACACAACTTGACCTCCACACCATAGGAATTTTCAAACTTTCCATTGGATGTAAAGGTGGCAAGCTCTCCCATTCGTTAGCTTTTTATCATTGCATGCTGACTACTTCATCCCATGGCTACTTAGACTGGCAGGTGAAAGTAATAATTAACGCTTGATTCAAGAAGGAAATTAGTAAGAAATCATTCTTGAGATTTGACGTGGGCAAAAGACAGATACCAAACATTCAAATCTAGCTTCATAAATTTCTTGGCAATTTCGTATGTCATAAACTTTATCCTCTGTGCTTTGATTATTTTACTACGAAGTGAATGAGATTTCCTATAATATGATCTGCACTTTTGGCTTGTCCACATGATCTCTGCATAGCTTTATATTTCTTAAAGGTGAGTCTCGATCCAAGCTTGCTGTTTACATGATCACCACATATAGAATTTATGGTGTTTGTGATTTTGGAATAAATTTTGGCTTGCCTCCCACAATAAAGTGCTGATTATGTAATCATTATCCATGGAGTAGATAATCATATGTATTGTGTTGCCTTTAACATGTCATATGTTATATTTTTGTAAATATATTTTTTATTTTTTTTGATATATTGATACTAAGAATAAAAAAAGAGATATTTTAATATATTTTTAATTAAAAAATATGATGCATTATATTACCGATAATATTTGTTTTTTTTGCTATTGAACCATGCTTTTAATTTTTTTAGTTTTTTATTTTAAATTATTTTTTTTATTTTTATATTGATGTGCTGGTATCAAAAATTAATTTTAAAAAATTACTTTACTTTCAAACAAAAAATATTTTGAAAAATATTTTGTATTACAATCTTTGTGTGCTAAACCAAACATATGGTTAAATAAATTATTATTATTTTTTATTTATTGCATGTACATAAATAATTCCTTCTATTTATCTTTCTCTCCTCTTTTCTTAACTTAATTTATATTTATTATAGAAAAACCTTTCATCAAGAATGTAACAAGATCTATTTATTCCCCCGTATATAAGGCCATGAACTATTTCAAAACAAGGTGATTCCATTTTTATTTTATTTTCATGAAATCATTCAAAGATCTTAAAGAAATTGATGAAAAACAACTAAAAAAAAAAGATAAATATCATTAAATTTCCTCGCACTTGTTCCAAGTTTGAAATTATATTTATAGAAATAAAAATCCCTTTTATAATATGATTATTTCTAACAGGAAGTTACCATAACATGAATCATTATAGTTATCATTTCAAAAATCCCGTTTCTTTCCTTTTCCTCCTAAAAATTCCTCCGTCTTAGTATATAGAGGTCGTAATCCAAAAAAAAAAAAGTAAACGTAAATATATTAATCAATAATTAATTATTGTATTTAACTCTTTAAGGAAATAATTAATCTTAATATATCAAGTTTGGGCCCACCATGTTGTGGCCCATCTCCAAAACAATACGAGCACCAAGCAAGACACCATGATCATCATCAGATTCTCACCATCCAGCCGCCGCATCTCTAACTACCTTAACCGTCAAATCGGAATCCAACAGTCCAGATTAATCCTTAACTCATTACCCGTCTCACAGCCGTCGGATCACTAACAAACCAAAACCTATAAAGTGTCCATAATACCCCTGATCCAACACTCAGAGAACCCAGACAACAGTAAGATCTCTCCTCAACAAGAACAGTATCGTCCGCATATACATTTTTTCAAAATTTCCAGCGGGAAGTTACTAACAAACTCTCCATGCTGTTGAGATAGCCCTCTTGTATCTCTCTCGATTACTCTTTTAACAAGAGAAAACTTCAAGAGCCAGAAACATTGCTGGAGCTTGAGAAAGAGGGACAGAGGACTAAAGTGGGTTTTCATTGAAAATGTCAATACCAAATCTTGAAAATTGCAAGAAAAGGAAAAGATGGCCAAAACTCTACGATTTCAACACATTTTGTGAACCGGATTGCCCTATTAATCCTAGGGGTCCTTTCCGCGATAACATGCGGCTTTTTCTTCAACAATGTGCAGAACCTGAAGATTATAAAGTAGAGGGCATGACCATTTGGTGTACTTTGCTTGTTATTGAAAGTCAAAACTTTGTTGTTCCACTTTACACCATTGAAGAAGATGTTAAGGAGTCAGTTAGACCCTTTTGTGATCTGTGCAGATGCAACGGTAAGGCCTGAATCTTTTGCTTCTTTTTTTATTGTTTATGTGATTTCTGAACTGGGTTTTGGTTTTTGTTCGTGAAATTGAGTTTCTTTGAGTTTTGTAATGGGGTTTGGTTGCTTTTGGGTTCGGGGTTTTGGGATTTGAGAAATGTAGAGGTTTCTGTGTTAAATTTTGGAAATTTAGTTTGTGTTCTATGATGGGTTTTCTATGTTTTTGGATTCATGGCTTGAGAAAGTCGGTATCTTTTGATTAATTGGTAGGTTAATTTGGAGATTTGGATCTTAATCTTGGGATTGATGTTTTATTCCTATTCATATTCTGCTGAATTTGATTCTGCGGAGCTTGAAATGGCTAATCCTGACCTAGGGTTTTTTGTATGATTAATTTCTGGTACCGTAAATTGGATTATTTGCTATTCTTATCTGGGGTTCTTCAGTTATGGCTATTGTAGTTTCCTGGTTAAAATTCTTCTGTGTTTGATTTTAATTCATTGTCAATATGTGGTTTAGGTTGGAGTCACAATTCTGTTTCCAAACGAAAGTATCATATGATAATACCAGTTGACAGCGACTGGAGTCAGAAATTGGAGGATGGCGTTTGTGATCTACAGACACACCTCTTGCATGGGTTGATTCACTGTAATGGTTTTGGTCATTTACTGTGCATAAATGGGAGAGAAGGGGGTTCCAAGTATCTTTGTGGCCGGGAAATCATGGATCTTTGGGATCGTATTTGTGCAAGTCTTCGAACTAGGTAATCACAATTTGCACTGAAATTCAGGTTTTTTTGTAGTTAAGCAGTGGCTTAATGGAATCTGAATTTTAGAAATTTCCTTTCTTTTTTAGGAAAATCACCGTTGAGGATGTATCAAAGAAGCGGTCCATGAATCTTCGCCTTCTTTATGGGATTGCATATGGACATCCATGGTTTGGTAGATGGGGATACAAGTTTTGCCATGGAAGCTTTGGTGTGACAGAGCCCATATACTTCAGAGCAATTGAAATTCTGAGCACTATGGAACTTGAGAAGATCATTCGAGATTTCAGTGACACGAGCCTAAGCAAAAGCATAAAGCAGATAATTCACTACTACAAAGACCTGAGTCCAACCCAGCTGATCACATTCAAAGATCTTCTTCGTTTCATGCTTGCCATCAGATCCTGTCCCTGTGTATGGAAGAAACAAAGCATGACTGCCACCACCACTTCAAAGCCTCCTATCAATACTGTTCTCCGGAGAAAGCCACTCATAAAGGAGAAATCCATGAAGTACAGAAATTTTGGCTCGTTGGTTGGTACAATGGACAGCAGATGGCCTACGAGAAGACTGCAATATGCAGCTGAAGTGATTGTGGATGCATTGAAAGCAAAGAAGGAGGACAAACACAGTCAAGAAGGAATGACTAGACAAGACGTGAGAGATGCAGCTCGAATGCACATTGGTGATACAGGCTTGCTTGATTATGTTCTGAAATCAATGAACAATGTGGTTGTTGGAAAGTATGTTGTCCAGCGGGCAGTTAACCCAAAAACAAGGATTCTGGAATACTCAATTGAGGAGTTTGGTGACGGGATTATCCCTGTCAAGTCTGAACCAGAATCTGAAACAGTTCCGGCACAACCTCTTTTGCCTGGAGCTGATGTTAATGCTGATGTGGTCTTTGTATACGAGAATGTGCTGTTTAACTACCCTGAATCAGAATTGGTTGAAGTAGCAACTCAGGCAATTCTAGACAGCAAGCATTTTGTGAAGGAGTGGCCTTTTAGGGTTGAGAATGATCAGTCGTTGAGTTTCATATGCCAAGTGATGCCAACTTGGAATGATCTTGAAGCTAAATTTCACAGGAAAGCTCCTCCTGGTGAGATTATCGTGCTTCCATTGCATGCTTCTGTGCTGGAACTAAAGCAAGAAGCAGAAAGTGCATTGCGAGACACATACTGCATGCTGGAGAGTTTTGTTGTTATAGAGATAGAACACATGGAAAACCTAGATGATAAGGACTTGCTGTGTACATTTTTCGAATCTGGTGCGGAGATTTTTGTGAAAGGGTATGGCATGGACATAAATTCTCAGTTGCGGTATGAAGGTGGGTCAGATAACTGGAAAGTAAGATGTGAATGTGGGGCTTGTGACGATGATGGGGAGAGAATGGTAGAATGTGACATTTGTGAGGTGTGGCAACACACACGCTGCAATGGAATTGATGATGCTGATACAGTACCACAATTGTTCATTTGTTCTGGATGCTGTGATTCTCTACTGCCAGGAAAAACTGAAACTCACCAGAAATTTGAGAGTTCTGATGATTTGTTGATGATTCCTGCAGCAATTGGATATGGAGCAGAGGCTGCAGAACCCTTTTACCAAGGTACAAATCTCTCTTTCTATGGTTCTCTGAGTCTGCAATAGTTTGCTGGTATACAGAGTAGTTTGGATTACTTTTTTTCTTCCGAGTGCACAACTATGGGGAAAATTAGAAAGTGGGAAGAAACCAGATTGTCAGTTTTTGGTGGTTTAATAATGAACTGGCCTGGCGCCTTTGTTTGGGTGCTTGATTAGAGTTCCAATATTTTTCAGAAAAAAAAAAAAAAGAAGTAACTGTTGAAGATTTCTCAACCTATAATTAACTATTGATTGAATCAAGGATAATATTTGTCATGTTTGCAGCTTGAATGCGCTTTGACAATGACGCTTTGGTTGATATGAGCTGAAATATCAACAAACAGTGTTGGAAGGTATATTCCAGCCAGCCTCTAGTGCCTGGAGCTGATATCTATGCTGATGTGGTTTTTTTTATAAATGATGAACTTTTCGACAACCCAGAACCAGAAATTGGTTCCATCAGCAACCCAGGCGATTTAGGACATCAAGGAATTCCACTGATCAACGAGTGTTAGGTAAGGACTAACATGCTTTTATATGGTATTTTTTTTATATACCTTAACCTGAGAATCACACAGCATGATTCTTGTACACAAACAACATGAAAGAGGTTTTGTACAATTTGTAAGTGGATGATACAAAATAAAATGCTAAGGATACAGAATGAGATTGGCTACATGTTCTTTTGTGGATGACATGTGATGGCCTTCTTTTCAAATCTCTGACGCATGTACAGATTAGCATACAGATTATTTCAAACCTTAAGAATGGTTGCAACTTTTCGATGATGCGGGGAACAAGACAGATTGTCTGGTATAATTCATATTTCTTGTCAGATGCATATTCAGGTGCAGAATATATTTACTACTCACATGTTCATCCAACAAGCTAACAAGCCCTATCTAACTTTGAGCTTGGTTTGAGCACCTTAAACTCAATATGCTGCTATTTCAATCATAAGAGTTTCGTGTAGTCCCCAATTTAGCACTGCAAATATAGTGCTGGCCAACTTAATTCCTATTCTTTTTGTTCGCTACATATTTGAACACTTTGTTTTCAAGCTTTTGCAGTTACAAGCTTCTGTTGAAATAGATACAATCCCTAGCATAACACATAAAGAAGTAAATACAGCCCCTATCTCCCGTTTCTGTTTGCAACACATTTTCTATCAATCGCACGAATTTAATGCTGAGAGAATGCTATTAATCAATATGCATAATTCATTCTTGAAGCCCTAACAGCTTCTTTCTTGTATAAATCTGTAGTTTAATAATCACTGCAGTAGTTATTCCCCATGATATAACTGTGCACACAAGAAATTTGTGCAGGCTGCAAAGAACATTCTCTTTGGTCAATATTTTTTCGTTTCTGTAAATGCCTTCACTGTTTCAAGATGGAGAGCAGTCATAATCTATATGTACTGTGCACACCGGGAATTTGTGCAGCTGCAAAGAACATTCTCTTTGGTCAATCTTTTTTCGTTTCTGTAAATGCCTAACTGTTTCAAGATGGAGAGCAGTCATAATCTATCTGATACTTCTTCCTGATGGGTAGCTGTGAAGAGCCTGTAAAATGCCACCCCTGCTACTAAATCACCTAATTCTGTTAATTATGAGATGTTGACTGTGTTTTCGCAAATACCACCTATGGACTGCATCATGAACCATGAACATATATATACATATATATATATGATCTTAGTTGCCTGTTGCTACTGCATCATTGCTGTGGTATTATCACATTGTCATTGCTGCTATTCTAGTTCCTGCATGCACCAAGGATGCCGTGAGGCCATTCTATTGACACTTCCCCATGTTTAAAAAAAATTGGG
This sequence comes from Populus ilicifolia, assembly GCA_015708895.1. Classification (NCBI taxonomy): domain Eukaryota; kingdom Viridiplantae; phylum Streptophyta; class Magnoliopsida; order Malpighiales; family Salicaceae; genus Populus; species Populus ilicifolia. The sequence continues at coordinate 64,153 of SRLM01014263.1, forward strand.
GATTTAAGCATTTGATGCTATGAAAACCTTTACGATTGAGAAACAACCTGAATAATATGTTAGCATAACCAAACATATAGCTATTGTGACAAAAAGAAACGGAACTACAGTATATATTTCCTAAAATTAAAAGCAAAAAAAGAAAAGAAAATCTATCATTCACATTATTCATGCTCTAATAAGATCACTCATTAAATTTTTCCAAAAAAAAAAAGTTCAAATAACAAAGACTAATAAAGAAATTAAATTACTAGCAAATTTAAATCACCAAGAATTCTTCAATGGCTTCTCTAGCAAAGCTGAGAGGTACATTTCTCTAAGCTCTGCTCCACGATCAAGCTTTTTGCCCACTACCCATTTCAACTTGATGAATCCAATGCTCTCAATGAGTGGCTTGTAAACATCCAAAAATTGATCTTCCACGCAGAAGAAATGATCAAGCCAAAACAGCCCGCCAGGCCTAAGCACTCTATAGATATCAAACATCAAGAAATGAAGCAAAGTTGAAGGAATCCAGTTACTCAAAACATGCATAGAGTGAACAATGTCCAAAGTGTTGTCAAAGAATGGTAGCCTTTGTGATATGCTAATGTACAAAGGCAGAACACCTCTTGAAGCAATGAAGTTGTTGAAGGGACCATTCAAGTTCATTGAAGTTGTTATAATTGTGATGTTCCTTTCCATCATCCTTACAGCAAATGTAGCCACACCACCACCAATGTCAAGCCCAATTCGGATTGTTCCAGGTTTCTTTGTTGCAAGAACTTCATCGATTGTGAAATCAAGTGACCCTTCAATGCTTTGTTTTGAAGCCCACCTGTTCTTTTCTCTACCGTGTAAATCAAAGCAGTCTTTACAATCATCAAAACCCTTTTGAGTTTTCACTCTGTTGATTAGACAAGTGTAGTCCTTGCAAGTATAAGCTGTCCACACAACTGAAGAATTGGATGGGGTAGTCCAAAGACTAGTTGGAAGCGGGTAGGGCTCAACATAGTCAGGCTGAGCAGCAGGGCGGCAACGGCGGCGAGGGAGAGGTTCACAGCCTTTGAGGAGGAGTTTTTGTGCAAATAGTTCATCATCAGGACAGGATCCATTAACTTTGTAGGACATAAAACGACTAAGTTCATCAGGAAACCGAGTGCAGGCTTGGCCTACAGGAGGATAGAAGGTATCAGAATCAAACTTTGTGTTGAAACCAAGTGGGAGAACTTGGCCTGAAGAGAAGGCAAGAAATTCTGATGGGAGGTCTATTGTTGCTTGTGGGGTATCAGGATCTCCTGTGCCATCTGAGTCGGTAGTGCTGGGACTACTTCTTTTAGTGAATGTGGTGGTACTTGAGATGGGGTTGAGAGAGCAGGAAGAGGAAGAGTAGAAGGTAGAGGAGATGAATAGAGTGAGGAGATTTGTTGACAAGAGAAGGAAGAGGTAGAAGAGATTGGTGGAGAGAGACTTGGGTTGGGTAGGAGAATCCATTTTGGGGGTTTTGGTTTACTTTTGATCTTCCTAACCAATCACTTTGTGTTGAAGCTAATAGCAGTGACTTGGTGAGGTTTAGAGTAGGAAATGGGCATGGCGTTTCAATCTGTCTAGATGTTCCTAGTGCATTTAGAACAAAAAAAGAGAAAAAAAAAAAAAAGAGGAGTCGATAGACCTGATAAATAAACAATGAGGTTTCCAATGACATGGATCAGTAGTCAAATAACATGGATGGTTTAATCTTGGGGAAGCTCATTGATGTCACCTTCTTGAATATATTTCCTGAAGCAACATAATGATATACCAGTGTAGCAGGTGAAATGTCGACAACGAGAGATGCTCTATGAAGTCAAACTTCATAAAATAGTGCTGCTGCCTGGTTCTTATAAACTATGATATGAGACCTTGGGGAGATGTGAAGGTGGAATGATTGTGGCTCCATATGAACATGGCGTGGGCAAATTTGAGGCCTGTAAGGCTAGAAAGGTACCAAGGAATTCTATGATCAACACTAGCTACCCTAATATTGAAATCCTTTTTACTGGGAATCAGCTGATTTCGTTGGACTGCGCACACACAATGGCAAGATTCACATGCATGCCCCGAAACTTGTGCATCTAATCTTATTACAACTCAAGAGCTTTGTAAAATTCTTTGCTTACTGTTCACTCATTCATTCACTGTAATCAATGCCCTTGTTTCCGCATCGCATACCAAATATTCTAGCACAAGTTGCACGATTGGTAGCTGCACGGATCAACTAGCAACTTGACAAGTGAATTTGTAGTACTTTACTACTTGGTCTTTGAGCCCTTCCATGAATTTAATGTTTAGATAAAGATATTTGAAAAACCCAAGATTTACATTAACAAATGATTTATTGTTTTCGTCATTTTTGTTTAGCTAGTTGGATAGGGCGTATTTGTTGAAGTTTACCTTGAAGTGGGGAAAGGTTTTTTTTTTCAAAAGGTTCAATTGACCAATTTAATTTTTTTTAATAATGTTTTTACTATATAATTTTTTTTAAAAGAACCTATCTCCAAAATCCTCTTTTTAAAAAAAAAAATTAACTTGATGAATTAAAAAAAATCCTTTAAAAATAATCCACTACTCAGTTGATGCAGATTAAAAATCTATTAACTTGTTTTTGAAAAAAAAAAAAACCTTACGGAAACTAATCCTTTAAAAATATATTTTTTAGAATAATTCAGATTGAGCCTCCCACCTGTGAATCAAATACTTGTCCCAAATAGATTTTTGTACCCGGTTTTATAAGAAACTGAACAGTTACATTAGTTTACGCGATTAAAGCAATTGAGCTAGGAAAATCCTCTACCAAGATACATTCAAAGTCAACAAATCTAGCTAGTAAAGATGAAGATTTTAATTAGAAATAAGAATTAAGAAGAACTAGACTTTGACCATGGATCTAATTGCCTGCTCAATCCAATCTAGCCCAGGACTTCTTAAACAAGCTTAAAACCAACACATGTTGAGGACTAAATAGCTTTGAAGGAAGCCCAGATACCTGGTTTTAGCCTTCTTCAGAGACCCAAGAACGCACCTACCGCTCTACCTTCTTCCCATGAAACTACAAAAAAACAGTACGAAGCAGAGCAGACCGAGAGATCCATCTCTCTTTTGGTAAGATCGATAGATCCCTCAACTATCCCATGTTAAGAAAAGGAAGAAAAAACCCTACGCAAGTGCCACCTTGCTATGCGACAAAAGCTTTGGCAGCAATAACAGTCCCTACTCCCACAAAAATAAATGAAAGAAGTCCTGGTGCCAGTGTGAGTTCAATAATTCGGTGCCGTCAGCTCAACTCCAACCAGCCTGCCAAGTATGACTCAACAGGCAGAGCAAATAAAATTCATGCCAGACAGCTAGAGTGTTTATATACAAAAAAATTATTATGAAATAGGGTTAATTAAGTTTAGGTTCAGATGGTAATAATAAATTCAAGCATGTATAGAGCATATATATCAATGAATCTCAATGTTCTAATTATTGATTTTTGAGTAATTTGTACACAATTGAATGAATTCAAAATCTTCTATGAATCTGTTTGTATTTTCTTGCCTAAACTGTTTGAGAAACACGAAATCAGTATGATCTTTTGAGATACTTGAAATCTGCTGTAGAATCAAAACAATCTAACCTAACTCTACAAAGATTCAGCAGTTTTAGCAACTCTTTAAGCTTCTCTTTTGTGCTCTCGCCACAACCCACTTGCAGTAAGACCAATAATTTCTGAAAAGCACCCACTTGAAGTGCCTCAACGACCACACCTCCTTCAGCATCATCATCATCCTCTGGTCTGTACTGAGAATTCTTGAAGAGCTTCCAGAGAATGGAGACTGACAATTCTGATGCCAAACCTGACACTTTCAAGATTTTCTTGATCAAAACAGCGACAAGTAGAGCATTCTCATAGGCCTTTTCTCTCCCTTCTTTGCAGTCACAAATATGGTCCAGAACACCTAATGCCTTCTCACATATGCTTTTATCTCCATCAACAAGAATCTCTATGATCACTGACACCAAACCCATTTCCACAAACATTGGTATCATCTTCTCATTGAGGCTTGATGGTGAAGTCATGTAGAAAATTGACATCAATGAAGCCTTGGTAGCAGAAGGGCAAATAGGCTCCTTGATCAACTTAACCAATGCTGCAAAAACGCCTTCAATCCCCACCAAGGCACTCACATGTTTTTGATCCAAAGCAAGAAGATTTTTAAGCACCAAAGCTGCATTTTGCCTGGCTGAAAGATCTCCACTCTCCAAGAACCATACCAAACAATTCAAAGACCTAACCGACCCAAGCTTACTTCGGCCTTCTTCACCAAGTGGAAACATCCACACCAAAACCGATAAAATCTCTCCCATCAAATCCTCATCTCTCCCCATCGAAACACTTGCAAAGGACTCGAAACAAGCCGATAAGACACAACCAGCCCCATTCTCCACAATACACTTCTTGTTGCGCTCACTCTCTTTACCCCAGTTCTTGATCTTCCTAACCAATTCCCGACACTTCTTTTGCTCCCCGCGTCGAGTTGCATCATCAACCCTCTTACAAGTCTCCGAAACGTCATAGGGTGTCACTGGAACGCGAGGCGTTGGAATCCTCTCGACACCATAAGAACGGTTCTCCACGCACCAATCTTGAATCATCTTTCTTATCGAATGATTTGGTATCTGATCATAGCTTGCTAACACCTGGTTTGTAACCGGACACGTTAGGTTGCCCTCTTCAATCCATTTTTCAATGCTTTCTCTGTCGTATGTGATTCCTGTCGACAATGTGACAGGATCTTTCATCAAGTCAAGAGAAATCGGACAGCAGAAGTGCCTAGGATTCGAGATTTCCATGTCTGAATTTATTTCTTGGCATGGAATCTTGTTTTTCTTCAAATTTCTTCTTGATCTCCAGGAAAGTATCATTGTATATGCTTGAATTTCGCTAGTTATGACAAGGTCTGTAAGGTATGTTTTGGGTTCTGCTTGTGGGCTGGAGAATACGATGATAGAGAATTCTTGTGAAGTGGTGATGCCTTTATATGGTGGTCATTTTACTTGGTGGTCAAAGCTAGGTAAGAGCTGGACAGAAGACTTGAAAAACGAAGAAAGCGTGGACGGTTTGCTGAACTGGAAACGTGGAATGTTGACTGTTGAACGAGGGAATAATACAGTGTGTAAAAAGCGTTAAAAATATCTGGAGAAAGGGTAGCAGGCCGGTCTCAGTCAAATTAAGCAGCAGGTGGACCGGCTTGGTTTGTAGGGATTTATTTGAGAATACCGTGACAACCGTGTTTATTTTAATTTTAATTTTTTTAAAAAAAAATTATTTTAATATATTTTTTTACCACTACAAATTCAAATAAAGCTATAAGTTCCATGACAATAAATAATAGTTCTTAGATCCGATTTAAGCAATTGAGGTGGGCAAGTTGAAGGATGAAATGAGTTGACATGGTTAATTAGGTTAATATAATCTTTTTATTTATTAAAAAATAAAAATAATATTTCTAAATAACTAGATCATGAGTTAACTCTCATGAAATCTAGTTTAACCCAACCTATACTTAGATCTCAGGTTAACCTTACTGGTCAGGTGAAGTTTAAAAGAGTTTAATGGGCAACTCTTTCCTTACTCATCGTTTGCACAGTTAGAGCTCTTAAGTGGAAGAGTAAATTATTATCTAGTCATTGTAGTTGAATAGAATTGATTGATTAGTCCTTATTGTTTTGGATAACATATGTTTAATCCCTCTGTATTTGTTATGTAATTCATTTGCACTTAATCCTTTCGTCAATTTCATGTTCTTCTTCTTTTCCTGAGGGATAGAAAAATAAATAAAATAATAAAATTTGATGAGTAAAGAAGGCATTTCTGAAAAAAAAAGAAGAAGAAATTATTGAAGATGGTTGAAAGACTATTTAATTATTTTTTGGAGAAAATTATATATAAGTTCTGTCTTGAGAGACAAATTACCAAATGTTGTCACTTGTGAATAATTGTAATCTATTCTTTTCTTATATAAACATCATTATAAACCTTGGTTATATTCTAATGAAATTATGATTGTAAAAGTAGAAACTATAATTCTTTTTATGTGTAATATTTAAAAAAAAAATTATTTCTCTGTTTCTTAAAATTATAAAATTGTATGATAATAAATCTTAATTTTTTAAAAATATATATATATATATATATTTTAAACAAAAAAAACACTACATGCATGCGAGTAAAAGTTACACAATGAAATTTATTGTGAGGCTTTTATAATTAAAAAATAAAAAAAAATAATTCAAATATATTTTGAGGATCTCATGGGAAAATATGATAAGACATGACTTATTTGGAAGAAAAAAATTGATTAATTTTGAGAAAGAACTAAATTATAATTAATTCATAATTAAAGGAATGGTTTATGGCCCATGGGTCTGCTCAATTGTAGTTTGGAAAGTGATATAAGTTACAAGTATTTGAGCCCAAATAAAAGAAGAGTTCTTCCAATGCTTAATAGTTTGGATCGCCAGGATCCAAACACGTTGACTACAACTGGATCTTAACACAGAAAAGAGGACCTACTCTATACATATATATACATACACATACATATACATATATATATATATATACGTATATAGTATACAATTGATGGTCTGGGAACGCGTTAGAACTCGATTTCAAAGCAATGGGAAGCGGAAAATGCATCGGAAAGTGGTACAACGCGTGTACTTGAAAATAAAAGGTGCTTTTTGTTGTATTTAAGATGATGTTTGGTTATAATTCATGTTATTAAATAGTATTTAAATACTGTTCTGGAATAGAAAAATAAAAATATATGTTGGTTAAAAAAATAAAGATAAAAACCAAAAAAATAAATTTGTCATAAAAATATTTTGAGAGTGAATTTATATATTAAAAAAAGATATAAAAGGATAGGTCTTTAGATATAATATTTATTATTTTTATCTATAGAATATTAATGTAAGAACCTTTTAATTTTAAAATTATTAAATCAAAATAAATTAAAATTAAAATAATTATTATAATAATTTTAAAACAATAAGGATTGATTTAATACAATACACAAGTCTATTTTTTTTAAAAAAATCTAAACTTGTTCATGTCTCATGTCGCAAGCTCCGACACTTTGAGTAATCTAGGTTTTATAACTAAATTTATTATAATATTTTTAATTTTTATTTAATAAAAACTAAAATAAAATAATTTAATTTAATTATTTTTTTAAATATGTAAATTTATCAATAATATATATAAA
>SRLM01014263.1:71522-93083 GCA_015708895.1 Populus ilicifolia
ATATATATATATATTACCTTTCTGAATTTGTAGTTTAAAAATTTACTTACCTTGTAGGCTTATTATCTCAACTTCTCACCTTTTCTTTTGCACGTAAATTCTCTAATATTTTGATTTCCCAAGGATCTCAAACCCCTTAAGATCTCATGATATGTTTGATAGAATATAGAAATTAATTCTCTAAATTGTTTATTTTTTCTTAAGTGGAGCCTCTCATGATGTGTTTGGTAGCATCATGTAAGCAAAGTTGTGGAGGAGAGTGAAGAAACTTTTTTATTTTTCTTCCAATTACGTGTGAGTGATATTTTTCAAAGAAAATCTTGCAAAGAGGCTTCAATTTTGTTGTATTACCCAACTAAAATACATAGATTTTATTTTATTTTATTCTTGCATCGACAAAGACAGCAGCATGTCCTGATAGATAGGTCCACACTGGAGAGATTTAGGGCATAAAGAATGAAAATAACCCGATAGACAAGTGACAGATGCCTTGGGAAATTAAGAGGTGGAACGTGAACCCCACGTTAGGGCAGACAACCACAGCACAGAACTGCATATGCTTCCCCTGTAAACAAAGACAAAAGTCCTCTCTCAGTGCCCTCCTCCTCTGTTTTCGTGGATGGGGAAACCTTTTTTTTCTGATTTCTCTGCATGTTACTTGTTTTGCTTATCCAGTATATTTCTTGTCCTTTTCTTTTCCGAACAAAACAAATTATATTGCATTTATTTTGAATCTAATACACTGAAACAGACACGAACTCTGTTTCTTATCCAGTGAAAAGATAGCTGTTAAACTCATTCCAAAATAAATAAAATTTTGTTGGATAATATTTTGGCCACGATGGCTCTTAGCCGCTCATAAATTTAACCTTCTGATGCGATAACTGGAGCACTTTTCCAGAACAGATCCCAAACATTTTAGGTTCAGTCTGCAAGCTGTCATATGATTGCATGTAGGAAAAAAGAAATTAAACGTTGATTGTTGCTGTTTCGAAGGAACAAACCTTTACACAACATTTTCCTTGGGAAAGGCATCATCTTTGTCCTGCCATGGAACTTTTCTTTCTTTTTCTTGCCTTGTTTTGCAATGAAAGCATTCTCATTGCCGTCTCAGTTCTTTGTGATTGCCTTTTCCAGAGAATTAAAGCCATCATCATCATCACAAACTGTAATTGATTGGAAATGGGGTCTGGAACTTTATGAGAAAGGAGGTGATGCTGTCCTTGAAATTAAAAATGGACAGATAAAGGAGCCATCACTGTGGATAGGATGGAGATGACAAAAGCAAAAACGATACCACTCCAGCTAACTGAAAACACCAAGACATTGCATGTGCTAAATGTCTGGATGGTAAATGATGACAGCATTTTTTATTTTTTAGTGAATCTGATCTTATGGAAGCGTTTACAGACCAAAATTGGAAGGAATGCAAAATGGACCTGTGGCTTTGCTGTCCATAGACAAGCAAGAAGTTTTGTAGAGATAACTGAGAATTGAAGAACTGAAGACATTTTTTTTTTCTTTTTCTAAAAACCTATCTTATTTCATTTTCGAAACCTCTAATTCAAGAGAAGAACATCCAAACTACATTTCCAATAAGAAAAAAAAAACAGAGAGAGACAATGGGATGAGACTAAAACATGAAAGAATTACGAGTCAGACAAGTTTATAAAGAAAACAGCAAAGAAGCTGCAAATAGAATGGCTATTGAAAACCACCATCACCACCATTTACAAACACCACACTCATCTTCCATCAGCTGATGTAAATGACTCAGCAAACCCATATGGGCGTGCAGGTATGCTGGTCTGAGTATTGTCTAAGCTGGGAAGGAGCGAAGAAGAAGAAGAATCCATATTGCTTCTACCTTCATAAGCTTGCCACTTCTTAAGTGCCTGAGGCAAGGACATTTCAAGGTCAATACCATATATGTCTTCAGAACTTTGGTCGGTTGGTTTCCAGAGCTCCACCAGAGATGAGAGAACATTCACATTATGACCCATGTCTGGCCTTTGATACGGTTCCCTTGCACAGCAATGACCTGCCAACTCTGCAACGGTGCTGATGCTGGCAAGCGTCTCCTCATTGAGGTCAATTGTGGGATCGATGGCCTTCCGGAACGTGTCCTTGTTCAGGTGCATTCTGCGGAACCATGTTACAAGATGCAAGCTCTCTTCAGGTTGCCTCTCATCAAGAGCTTTTCTACCCGTTATGAGCTCCATCAATATCACTCCGAAACTGAAGACATCAACTTTAGTTGTCACTCGACCAGTAACTGCAAACATATCGCCCAAAAACAAGAGTTGAAGTGAAAATGTGAATTAAGAGAGAAATCAGGAAAGCAAATTACAAGCTCAAATAAACAATAAGCAGAATTAGACACAAGACATTCCAGGCTAAGAAATATGCTAACAATCTTAGAGATTTTGAAATTGAGAAAGGTCCGATGCAAGCATGCTATTCCTCCCATGACAGGATCCATAAAAGTGAAACAACAAATGATAGATTTTGAAAGTATGAAGGAGCCATGCCATGCCTCATGTGAGTAAGACATGAATTCGCAGAGAGTAGGGTAAAAGGATGCCCTATACATTGACAACCAATCCAAACGAACTTACTAACATTGACAGGAATAATTTTCACCGGTCTTGATGCAAAGACAAATAACAAATCAACAACAAAACAAAAGTACACAATCTGAACAGGAGAGTGATTGAACCTTTTTTGGTAGTTAACACGGTATTGTTGTGCATTTGTGTGAAGTTAGTGATGAGAACAATCTCAGAGTAATAGCAGTCAATATACAAGAATACGTGAGCTAACTATATGTTACCCCAAATCTCTATCGAAAAACTAGAACTCGAACATATACAGAAGTCCAAACATACGGTAGCCTTGAAAGAATTTAAACATTAATTGAAGGGTAAAGCAACTAGAGGAAATGGTACCTGCATATTCCGGTGCCAAGTATCCGAAAGTTCCAGCAATTCTAGTTTCAATAGAGCATTTACCCTCTGGCGCAAGACGCACAAGACCAAAGTCCGCAACCTTAGCCCTCATATCATCCCCAAGAAGAATGTTTGAAGGCTTCAAGTCCCTGTGTATAAAGCTTTGATGAGCCAAACCATGAAGGTACTCAACACCTCTTGCCACATCCAAGGCTATAGTCAACCTCCTTGTCCACTCTAGTGGTTTCAGTCCTTCTTCTGCCAAGTTGAAGATATGTCTACTGAGTGTCCCTTGCGGCATATATTCATACACAAGAAGCTTCTCATTACCATCCAAGCAGTACCCAAGAAGAGCAACGAGATGGCGGTGCCTAACCTTGGTCAAAACAGCAATCTCAGACTTGAACTCAGTTAGTCCCTTACCACTTATGACACCCGACTCCATCCTCTTCACAGCAATCTTTGTACCATCATGCAACTCACCTTTGTAGACCACTCCAAAACCTCCCCATCCCAATATATTTCCTTCACTGAAATTGTTTGTAACATTCCGTAACACTTGAATAGAAATGACCATGTTCCCAGCTTCAACCATTTGAATGTCACCTTGTTCACTTGCAGGAATAGTATGTGTTTCGCTAATAGCACCAACACTGATACTTGAGCCAGCAACTGTAATCTTCACACTCTCATTATCAGACCCAGAATGGCGAGGATGAATCACCATTTCATTTGGACTCTGTACTCTGCTAAACCGCTTTTGTTTCTTCTTGTATAGACAGAAAACCAACAAGCCGATCAAGGACAACAGGAAAACACCCCCAATTACCGCAAATATAATTATTACAATCAAAGTAGAAGATTTCTTGCCACTTTTTCTAGAACTACCACCACTTCCAGATCCAGTATTCGCCGATGGACTTGCAGATGGTGATTCCAAAGATGTAGAACTATTCACATCCTTCCCTATATCTGGATTACCATTAGTGTTAACAATCACATTACTGGTAAAGTCTGGAACTCTCCCATACAGGTGATTGTTTGACACATCAAGCACTTTAAGTCCGGGTAAGGTAGTAATTTCCTGTGGAATCGAACCTGTGAGGTTATTATTTGCAAGAACCAGTCTTTCCAATGACTTAACCCAAGCAAAATCTGGAGAAATCGAGCCTGTGAGCCCCATCTTCTCAAAGTTGACAACTGTGATGTTCCCGTTATTGCAAGTAATTCCAATCCAATCAGCACATGGATCATTCCCCTTCCAACTATCCGCCAACCTTTGCGGATAATCCATTGATTTCACAATCGAAAGCAATGTGTTAACTCGCGAATCACACAAACCAGGAGTTGGCAGACAGAATCTGTTCGAATCCTTAACCATATCCACAGATACCGAGCTCTTAAATACAGGCATTGGTCCTTGAAGCAAATTATACGACAAATTCACAAACTTTAACGACTCAAGGTCAACCAAAGACTCAGGAACAAGGCCAGTAAATGAATTATCTCTTAAACTTAAGCTCTCTAAATCTTTCAAACCCGAGAAGTCAGGTAAGGGACCCGAAAACCCATTAGAATGCAACCAAACTTCTCTTAACGAAGTCATGTTCTGAATAACATCAATGCCGCCACTAAGTTTCTGCCCATTAAACCACAAAGACTGAACTTGTGACCCCGAAAAACTTCCGGGCAACTCACCTTCAAGATCATTGAAAGCCAACCTCAAGATGGTTAGACCCGGAAAAGAATCCGGGCCAAAAAAACCCGGTATTGACCCGGATATATTAGCTGAGTTTGCAGAGAAATTCTGCAAAGCAGAAGCATTTTTTATACTTTCTGGTATGACCCAATTGGAAAACGGGTTGTTATCGATCTCCACAGATTGAAGTGAAGATAAACCAGTGAAAAAGTCACTGGGGACTGAAATGAACTTATTGTCACTTAGAAGGATCACTTGTAGTGAACTTAACCCGTTTAAACTTGGCAAAGGACCGGAAATGTTGTTGTACTGAAGCTCTAAACGTTCAAGTTGAGCAAGGTTTCGGAGATTTGAAGGGAGTGTACCTTGAAGGTTTTGGCGTCCAATTTGGATCCGGGTGACCCGCTTTTCGTCCGAACATACTACATGGTTCCAGTTGCATGGATCTGGATCGGACCATCCAAGTGAATCTGGCACGTTGAGGCTTTTTTTGAGAGAGAACATAACTTCAGCATCTGGGCTTGTTTGAGAGTTTGCAAAATGAAAGATTGAAGAAAACCCAACAAGGAAAACTAGTAAAAGTTTCGTTCTCCGATGGCTTCTTCTCTTCATCTTTACAGAGAAGAGAAGATGAAGCAAAAGAAGGTGCTGTTTTTGAAGCAAAAGAAGTAAACTTTCTAAGTGAAATGCATTGGCTTATAGTTCTTGATAGAAAAGAAAAGAAGAGCTAATGAATTCAATACCAAAGAAGGGGGAAGAGTTTCTTCTTCTTCTTCTTCTTTCTCTTTTTTGGGTTGTATTTTTGGCTGCAAAATGAGTAAACTTTTCAAGGAAAATGCATGTGCTTATAGTTACGCACAAGAGAGGGAAAAGATGAAAGAAAGAACAAGAAGAAAAGGTCCAATTTGGGGAACCTAGGAGGGAGAGGAGTTGGCATTGTTGGGACTTGGGAGTGGAGTGAGTAAGAAGGGAGAGAGGGAGGCGTAGCCTGTAATTGAAAGGCAAAGCACATGCAAGAAGGGGTCCACATATCTGAGAATCTTAAGGCTGTCAACAACAGAGGTTAAAAAAGGCTAGAAGGTGGTAAGGGAGCGGCTTGTAGTGTCAGTTTTGGATTCTTGTTCTAGGTACATAAGGCGAGTGCATGATTTGCATAAGCTGGCAATGTCAATTGTCTTTTATCTAAATATTGCATTCCTTGCATGCTGTCTTAACAGAAGAGGTACTTTGTCAGTTTGAGCAGAATTTTGAAAGTTGAGGTGGCATATGGTCACAGGGCTCATGCAAGCTAGCCATAATGAGGGCACATGGATTCTATTTTACCCTAAATATTTAAAGGTCTAGGATTCAAGCATATATTGTTAAGGTTCCAGCTCCCATGCATGTTTTGTAAGCCAAAAGGCTTTGATTTGAAAAGTAGTTGGTGTTCCTTTTACAAGGTCTTGCTCTTGAGAGCTACAAGCGACCTTTTGGCTTGCAGAAGAGTTTTTTTTTTACCTTTTAGCCTATTTTGCCGACTATTTTTTTATCCATGGAGTATAATAGATTCTTCATATCTTCTTGCCTTCCTCAAATTATTTAGAGTTAGCCTCGAATTAGTCTCAAACGTGAATTTATTTAGATTCTTCAAAGTAAATGCTTCATAATTAGGTCTTCAAAGTATCATGCATGCATCAATTGGATCCTTCATCTGAAAACCTCCCCATAAATATATAAATCAACCTCTCAAAATGGCGTTGTTTTAGTAATTTAGATAAAAATAACTTTGACGGAAATCAATGAAAAATCCATAGAAATGTATAGGAGGCCTAGAAAAAGGTACAAGTTTACTTCCATGATTCATATAACTTCTCAATAAAAACTACAAAATGAGAGAAGGTTCTAAGAAAAATATAGCTTAAGGGGAGGGAAGATGGCACAATGGAGTAATTTGATTGATGAATATCTGACTCCGTGGAGATCTGCTTGAGGAAATATTTAGTTTGAAAACTCATTTTAAAAAGGTACAAGTTTGCCTTTTTTTTCTTTCTTTCTATTAAGATCATGGAAGTGACAAATACAAAAAAAACATACAAATTTATTTTATTAAAAAAACAAAGATATAAAATAAATTTATTATTTAAGAATGAATTTTAATATTTTTAAAATAAAAACTACTTTAAAATATATTTTTTTCGTTTCATATCTTTTTTATTCCAAGATAATAATCATCTGTCATCTAAAAATTAAATGTCAAATTAAATAATAAGTATAAAATAAAACAATGATTGTTGATAATTTTTTCTATTTTTAACACATTTAGTTAACGTTAGATTTTTACTCGATTAGCTTATAGATTGAGATCGATTGTAACTTGACACTTGAGTTGTCTTATCCTATATGTATGATAATCTTACGGATCGCATTCGGATAAGAAAGATTTATCTTTTTTGAAATTGATTTTATAAGGAAAAAAGTTTATATATATTTTTTATTTGTGTGGTTGAGACTTGACACCTTTCATCCGTGTTCTAATGGAAGAGCTTTGGCAAGGGACATCACTTGATTTGATGTGCAATGAGAGAACTATGGCCTTTCAGCCACAAACAAGGACACTAATTTGATTAGAACCGTGTCCATATGATCACTTTCCTGATCATGTTCTATATTGATTATCTACTAGATGTTGAAAATAATTCCCGTCTCTAAGTTAATATTTTATTTTTACGCTTTTGCTAACCTTGATCGACAAGATCAGTACCGATGAATTTCAGCAGAAGATTTTAATATAGAGAGCACCTTGATAGCTAGGGTTGGTGTTATTAAATTGTAAGGGAGAGATCCCTCTACAGAACTGCCCCGGAAAGAAGAAAGTTCCATGCTTTTCTCCATGGCCTAGCAGCTGCATGTGCATTGATCATATGATTCCGCCAAATACATGGCCAAATGGACCATGGGAGAGCTGAAAGTTATAAAATTTGGCTGCTTTTGAGTGCAGGAAGGTGCGAGCTTTGTCATCTCTCAGATATGGATACTGCCGATTTGCAATATCAACCTCTCAAATATTTTCTTTTCTTTCATTTTATGTTCTTTTCCTCTTTTTATTGGCCTCTGCGTTGTAAGGCCATTAACCTTATCTTTTGCTATCAAGCAAGCCATGAACAGGTAAGGTGTCGTTGTGCAGAAGATTTTCATCTCAAGAGAAATCACTCCGAACTTCCTATTCACATTGCCCTCACAAGTCGACATATCCCCGCGTAAGAAGGGAGGGGTGGGTCTGAACCTTTTACAGAGTACACGTGTTCGGTTATATCAAGGTGTTGTTATTTGATTGAGAATACCTTTTTAACCTAGCGAAAGGCATTAGAAAATGTTGCTTCCTTTCTTCCAACAATTCTATTTTCTAAAATGGGCCATCATTTCTGATGTTGGAATTTCATTTATTATGGGCCTCATGCCAGCATATCTAGTCAGCTACGAGACCCAATGAAAGCCCAATTTTTTGGGGCCAGTATGTTAGGATTTGTCGTCATTTACAAGGGTGTTAAATCTATTATCTTATCTTATCCATGACTGCCCGTTAAGATTTCAGGTAGCATTAGATTCAATTTAATTAACTTAACTGGATTTTTAATTTAGTTTGAGTTTTTTTAATTTAATTTTAAATTGATTTGATTTAATTTAATTAACTTAACAAATAACTTGATTTGATTTTAAAAAAATTATGTTATTTTAACCTGTATTTAAAATAAAATAAAATGAATTAACTTGAATTAACCTATATTAATCCACCCCCCGTTAAACAAGATTACGAACCAAACTGTATTTACTAACTTACATCAAGATGGTAACATGAAATAAAGAGTTTTTTCACAACTGCTAGGGGCAGATATGCCTTCATTTTTGGTATGTGCTCATTATACTAGGTTGTGAAACAATCTAGATTTCAGACACTCCTCGGCGGCCACATAAATTTGATTGAAGAATAATTAAAATCAGCTAAAATTCAAATCAGTCATCAATAAATGTTGTGAAACTCAAAAAAAAAAAAAAACCCTCATAAAAGAGACGTTATTTAGTTGACTATATTCACAGAGCAACGACATCGAGGCTCTAACATATAGAATGATAAGAAATCACCACGTATATGTGGAGTTACAGTACTCTTTCATATAAGTTATAATCCTAGAATTCATTATAAAAATTATTCATGAATTCCACTTAGAAATCCAACTCTAAATGTAAATGACTAATTCCTTGGAATAACATATATTGGAATTTGTTGGGTAAGTTGACACAAAGGGATCTCTTTCGGTGTCTATCTTGTGATTCTCTGGGTGAATTTGGTCCCTTCTCGATGTCTAGTTTCTTTGGGTCTAGCCTTTAAAAAGCGTAGCAAGTTGGGTTGGAGGTATCTTTTAAAGTCCATCCCTTTCCCAATTCTCAGGCAATCCTTTTTTTATTTTTTTTTATTTCTCGAGGAACAGGTTCTTGCAACACCAGCTCACTCGAGCCCACGATTCAAATGAACTCGTCAACTTGTTCTTGTATTTAATTGGGTGGTCGTGGATTATCTCTCGGATTGATCTACAGTTGAGTAAACAACAACAAAATTTGTTTTTGCTTTTTAAGGATTAGGGTATTTTACTATTATATTCATTCACATACTAAAATGAAAATAAAGTATGTTTACTGAAAAAACATTAAATGGATATTTTTAGCAAGTCTCAATGATTTTGGCATAGCTAAGTTGCTCCATTAAAGTATATGATAACATAAATCTTTAAATATTCACTCTTTCCTGTGTGTGTACCGTACGTGCACACATACATAAAACTACAGAATTATTTTTATCTTCGATCGGTTTTTAAATTATATTTTAAAATTATAATAATAATAATTTTTATTTTATTTTTACATGTTTTAATTACAATTGAGTGTTTTTATAAAAATATTCCAAAAATAAAAAAGTATTATATCTAGAAATATGAAAGTATAAAATTTCATTTTAAAATTGTTTTAAAAACATATTTAATTTTATATTTTTTTTCTTTTATCTCTTCAACCAAACACATTTTTATTTTTATTTTTTTCATCTTTTATATTTTAAAAAAATAATCAAATGCTAATTAAAAAAAAGTCAATAAATACATATTATAATTTAAATTAAATATTTAATCATAGACTATGGTGCTGACTACTTAGTATCATTAAATATATCTCTACAGCACTAGAAATAGTATTGATGTTTTTTTTAATAGTCAAACTATTCTTATACCAAATTTTGATGATGAAATATTTTTTCTATCAGAATCCAAATTAGTCTTTCCTATCCTTTTTCAAGTTTGTTTATTCATAATGTTTTTTTTTTGAGAACAAGATAATTAATAAGTAATTTTATATATTAAGAAGCATTTGGTATTGAGATATTCTATATTTCTTCCAACATTATATGTTTGTCAAGAAAAAAAATCTTAGCTTTTTGAGAATTTCACATGTCGTGAGATGTTATATGGTTTGAAGAGCTAGGAGTATAATTCCCTCTGAAGATTAGGAGAAATTAAAATGTTGAGACATTCATTTTTTTTTAAATGTACGGATATTTTATATTAAGTTATTCAATGTATCCTTGTGTACTAATTATAACACAAATGCTTTAGGTAACTAGCATATAAATATATATGTATTTGCTAGTATATGAATTTGTCCGTTTAATGTATTAGTTAGTCCTTATTCTCTTATGATCTTTCAAGATACTCTTTTTAGTTTTGAAAATCATAAGTTAGTCCTTTAACTAGATTTGACTGTTACTTCTTTTATAAATATCCAAATTTCCCTTTTTATATGATTTTTTTTTTTGTAGTTGGTGAGATTTAAAAATTTGACCAGAAATGAATGATATGTTAGAATTAAAAAAAGAACACATAAATTGTAATGGAAAACTAATAGATACTGGACATATCATTGACAGGGACTCGATATTTAGCATTTAAAACAAAAGGATGCATTTGTTATTTTGCTAAAACATAGGGACTAGATAATAGTTTAGTCAAAGAAATGGGACTTGGATAAGCTTGTCGAGATGGGTGCTTGGTGGTGGGGGGGCCATGAACGGGTAATGTCTAGGCGGCTGTGGCAAAGCGCAAGAGCGGCTTCTCGGTAAGCACACCAAGCGGCGCCAACTTGAGACTGTCGGAAACTGCCATGAGTAAAACAAACTAACAAAGTCTGATGTTGGGGGGGACAATACTTGTTCTCGAGCACAAATGTCTCTTTGTTATTGCCTTCCTATTTGTTTTTTAAATAATTGTTTAATTAAAATAATATTGAATTAATATTTTTAAAATGTTTTTTAATAATTTTAATTTGCTAATATTAAAAAATAAAAAGATATTTTAATATATTTTCAATTAAAAATATTTTAAAAAAACATCATACATTCCGTTACTAAACACATAATAACTAGGGATTATATATATATATATATGTATGTATGTATGTATAGTCAAAATACATTCTATAATATTATATTAGTAATATTTAAATGCATGCTAAATAGAATATGTCTAACACAAATATAGAATTTATAAATATTTAAAATTATAAACATGCAAAAACATAACTCACCAAAAAAAAATTCAACATAAAAAAAAATTATAGTAAATATACTAAACATATAATCAAACTTGTAATTAATAACAGCTTAAAGTTCTAGCATGCATATCAATAATAAAAAAGTATTTATATTTAAATAAAAAAATAAGTGTATTTATTTATTTAAAGACTTTAAAATAATAAATTTTTTGTTATTATCTATGATTAATTATTTGTAATGAAAGTTTGATTACTTTTTATCTATGTAATTAAAATATTTACAATATATCTTTAAAGATTCTAACAATGCTATTTTAATCTAGATATAATTTTAAATAAAGTATTTGAAATAAAAAAAACATGAAATCTATATATCTATATATTTTAAAAACACAGAAATTAATTCCAAAATAATTTTAAAAATAAATTTATTTTATATTTTGTCTCTTTTACTTAACTAAGCGCATTGCGTTATAAAACACTAACCAAATCTAATTAATTATTGTCAATGTTTGATAACATATTGAATTAATGCTTGTTTAGGTAGGACATCGACATGAACATCGTAGGAGAAACTGAGATGTTAACTTTGGTTATATTTTATATAAAATATAAGATTTATAATATTTATTAATAATTAGATTTCAACTTCTTGGGAGGTGGCAACGACTACGAAGAAGTTAGTAGTGTGTAATCAAGAAAGCCACTATTCATTTCACATTATAGTCTTCAAGTTAACATGTAGTCTCAAACTTATGAGATTAATCTTCATCCATTGCTAAAATTTCACTGCAATCATCTGCAAATTCCAAATCTTATTTAAAAAAAAAACATTTAAATATTATTAACATGTTTTTAAGAAGATAATGCTTGATAATATTTAGATATTATTAAATAATCTAATATTAAAAAGTGAAATTAACAAAATCAACCTAATATTTTAAGTGTACAGGAGCTTGTTTTTCTTTTCTACAATTGATGACAAGTGATAACATGAACATGATAATATTTTTTTTCTATGTGCAGGTACATTTTTACTATCCTGTTGCGTTTGACTAGGCTGCATTCGAGGCTAGTTGGGTATATTTTCTTTTCTTTTCTTTTCTTATTTCGTTGTTTCTTCCTAGTTAGACTTTTATTGGACTAGGTTGGGATTAAATTGAAAAATCATTAAAAAATAATGAACAAAATTGAAGCAAGAGAAAAAAAATATAAAAGTTATTAGAAAATTAAGTTTTAAATTAAAAAATATTAAAGAATCGCTGATTAATTAAATAAAAAAACAACCATAGACAAAACATATATATCAACACGTAAAAAAAACCACAATATTATGATGACACATGCAACTTCCTCCGAGCTTCTATGGTGGCTATTCTTTGTATCATTAAAATTATCTCGACAAGATCTTCTTTTAAGGACGATGCATGGCGAAAAGGAGTGGCTTCAACAATCTTTTTTATCTTTTTTTTTTTTTTCTATTTTCTTCTCCTTATATACGTTGGTTTCCACACCAATTCTATTAAAAATATAAAGGAGGGCTTCAATTTTTTAGAATATAAACTTTGATTCTTAATTTTTTAATTGTTATTTTTAACAATAATTATAGTTTGCAAAATCGATTTCTTATAAATAATGGAACGTTGCCCAAAAACATGAATATGCTAGAAAATGCAAAATGGAAGAAATTTTTTAAACAAAAAAGATGAAAATATAATATAAAAGGATAAAATTGAAAAATCAAAACTTTGAGAGGGAAAAAAGCGAATGAGAAAATGCCAAAAATGGCACATGAGAGTAGCCAAAAATGACATTGAAGAATTCACAGAACTTGGCATATTTCTACGATGACTTTACCATTAAACAACTCCTTTCTCTTTTAGTCTCTTTAATAGATTGCTTCTCACATTACGCCGCGGGTCATGCAATGTTTTTAACTGAAAAAATGTCAAAGTCACATGGAACACTTTAGCATTATCAATGAACTCGAATCAAAGCTTGAAACTTCCCTTTCTCTCTATAATTGATGACATGATAGTATTTCAAAATATAAAAATCAAATAGTTAAACATGAGCACGACAATATTTTTTTTTGTAGGCACGAGCTTATTTTCGCTCTCCTATCCCTATGGTGTTCTTCTTAGCTGCACTTGGGGCTGGTTGGATCATATTTTTTTTTTATATTGTATTTTCTCTTTAATTGGATTAAGTTGGGAAGAAATAGTAACAAATTGAAGAATTATTACAAAATCATTTACAAATTATTAAAGAATCAGATTCCAAGTTAAAGAGATATTAGATAACCCAAAACTGAATTAAATAACAAAAAAACTAGAAAATGTAATATGTGTGTTTATGTAAGATGAAGTTCATCGCATTATAACAATACGTGTGACTTTTTTAAATACTAATAATAATAATTATTGATGTTATTAAAATTATATTATAGAATGAGTGTATGCTGTAGAATGAGTGGTTTTGATGGGTTTTTTTTTTTAATTTTATGTTTGCTTGTTAATTTTTTTTGCCTCGATTTTCATGATTTATATTTTAAAAATATTAAATCAGCTTTTATATTTCAGAATATAAATTCTTATGTTTTTAATTTTTATTCTAAAAATAATTATAGTTAAACTTTGATTGGATTAAGTATTCGATAAACAATATTTTTTCTTTTCTTCTTGGATAAAGTTGAGAATCGGACAATACCTAAGAATTTAATTTGAGATATCCCCAATTTCTCAGTAATCATGGCACCGAAAATTGTTCTTGTTTCTAGCATCTTTTTGACAATTTCATCGCTTTTGGGACGATTTGTCGACATTCCATTGGTTTGACATGGAGGACTATCACTTTTAATCACTATCAATACTTTATTACCTACTTTAATAAGTACTGGAAGTGGCCCTGTTAATATTTTTATGAGCATGTGTTTAGGTTTCTAATTGCCTAGATTATAGGCATAACATGAGCCTATCTCTTAGCTTCTTCGCATGGGTTGTAAAAAGAAAGCTCTATGCTTATCTTGTTGATTTACCATGTTTAATCTTCTTGACTAGTACCATGTACTATTTTCTTTGTTTATTAACCCCTTCACATGCACTTAAATTTGTGGTGCAATAATTTAGATATGGCTGGATGCACTAATTGGGTTTTGTTTGGTACCGTGATATAATTATATTTTAAAATTTTTATTTTTTTAGTTTTTAATTCTTTTTTAAATATTTTTAGATTGTTTTCCATCTTTATATATCAAAAATAATTTTTTTAAATAAAAATATATAATTTTAATATATTTTTAAATAAAAATTACTTTTAAAAAATAATTTTTACTACACTTCCTTGATAACATAATGTAATTTTTTTTTTATAAAGTGCTTCTTGATTTATAAAGTATTAAAATAATTTTTTATATCACCAAATTAAAAATTTAAAAACACATAAAAAATAATATAAAAAATAAAGCACATCAGAAGGCATAACTGGCACTAAAGCAAGACCAATATTATTGTTAATACAAGCTGATCTCTCTGCTCTCTGTCTTCTGGGAGTCTTTCTTCCAACGTGTAAGTGTCAACATATGCTTGATAAATTAAGTCACAAGGAGTATCCGAGGTTCGTGCTTTGTGGTTCCGATGCTCGGAGGCTTTTATTTAAACTCTTTATTCCATAATTAATCTTCGGTTCGAGTACGTGGACAAATTTGAGAGTCGAAAACATTTATTTTATTTTTTAATTGAGAATCTTAAAATCATTAATTAAAGAACGTATTCCTTTAAATATATTAGGCTGTTAGTAAGAAACTTTATCCTTCAAAATATATTAGATTGCTATATATATAGATTTAGTTAATATATAAATTAATCTGAAAATATTTTTGACCACTAAAACATTTAATCTACTTTCCGAGTTCTCAAGTCATCTTGTAACGAAACCAAGTGCACCAACTTTTGCTTCTTCTTTTTTCTGAGCTTCCATGGCTTTTCATTCAGTAGCATATACTTAAAAGCTAATATCACATGCATCTCCTTTTACCAGAGGCTATAATAATTTATAGCTTTCGAACTACATTTAGTCGCAACTTTCCCAAACTGACCCTAAGAACTGGCTGTTGAAGGGAATTATCTCACTCTCTAATTAATGTATGATAAACAAAAATAGCGTGTAAGGTCAGTGTGCACAGCCCAGATACTCTGACATAACATGAACTCCATTAAAATCAAACGGGAAGGTCATTGTGCACAGCCCAGATAAAAGAGCCCGTAAGTGAGGAATTTTATAGCTAACAAAAAGTACCTGAGAACATAGAACAATATATAATGGATACCTACCATGAATATAATAGCAATTGATCAGTTCCTCCTCTCAGGAATCAGCAAAATCTATCCAAGGAGCCGCTTTGTAGACTAAAAAAATGTAAAGAAGGAACAATAATGCAGAATAGAATAACGGGTACAGTTGCAAGGAACATTTGCTTTTAGATTTATGGCAGGTTAGGGTCTTAGGGAAGTTAAAGAAATTATTAAAAAAAAAAGAGAGAGAGTGCTTGTTGCCATGGCATTATATTTAAATTTGACTAACCTCTATTTGATTTGCAATCTCAAACGAACGGTAAAAATTCTTTTTTAAAACCCCTGTTATAAAAAAGTTATAATTTATAATTTTGTTTTTTCAAACCAGTTAAATGCAAAACACACATTTATTATAGTTAAGCTAGACTTGCTTGCACAGGAAAGTAGACAGTGAATCTGATGAACGAAGAGTACTTGAGTGACCCCATGCATCCTGGATTTATCTGCATAAACTCTTATAGCGGAAAGAAAGAATCTTTTGTGGGACTAACGACTAATTCTCTTTTGCTTTGTGCTAGCTGTAGACATGCTCTTATCCCAGTTGCAGTAGCGAGGGGTACTTGTGTTTTGCAGACAGTTGAGTTGATTGCCATAGGAAGTTGCTCAAAAATCAACAAAAACATCACCAAGTACATTGGCCAAGACTTTGTGACAGTTTAGTTGGGAGACTATGGAGTCATATGCCACACATGCTTTTTCTTGCTTTTGTAATTTTGGTTAAATTAGTCCAAACACAACAAAACCTTTTCTCTGACTTATCCCCCCCCACCCCACTCTCTCTTCTTACCTTTGCTTTCCCATAATTAAACATCAGTACCCACCATCTCTCCATCTCTCTCTCTCTCTCTCTCTCTCCATTTCATTTTCCATTATCATTTCTCTACTTGTGTTGCAAAAACAAGGAAACCCACTAGCCTGTTTTGTCTTGTGATGATCATCAACCAATCATTCAGGGCAAAGCACTAGTTAGATAGCAAGTTAGCCAGATGTTTCTAATTTCTAAGCAGTATCCTCACGCGTGATTTCCCGAAGCTAGCTTGGTAGCAGCAGTTGGTTGGTTCCACTTGCTATTCAGGATGGTAAAGCTCTACATGCTATCTTGTTCATTCTCTTTGTACTAGCTTTTGTTTAGCTTTGCTGTTTTTTATTGCCAAGAAGGTGTGTGGCTCTTGATGATTGATATCCCTTGATGTTCCTGTTCTTTCCTTACCTCTATCTTGGTCTTTTATGTGGCTGGGATCTCTTCTTGCGGTTTTGATGGTTGCTCTACCTAATTCAGCTCATTAAAAGGCAGCCTACATTTAAGAGAGTTTAGATTATTTATTCATCAGTTTTTCTTGGTAACAATACATGATTCTGGTTCTGCAAACATGAACTTTGTTGTTCTTTTCAGTAGGAAAATGGCAGAATGCTTAATTTTAGGACCTTTTTGGGGCTGAATTCAGGCTACTTGCATGATTGAGTTCATATATACCACCAAGGAACTGAATTAATTGTGATGAATTCTGTGTTGATCAATATTCATGATTTGCATAAAAGCATACACAACCTTTCCTTCCTTCTAAGTAAGACTGCTGCTTCTGCTAGCTCATATATACTAAACTAGGGTCTCTTCGTAGCTAATTGGACCTATTCCCACCAAATTTGAATGCCTGTTTATATTCATAAAAGAACCAAATAAGTCTCCAATCTTAACAGAGTTTTAGGTTGACCTTTTTGTGTTTCATCAGGCAGGGTTCTGTGCTTTCCTTTCCTTCAACTTAATTTTGGTCCTCCTTAATTTTTGACTTAGGACATGATATTGCTTAGTAACATGAAAATTTCTGCTTCCCGTTCTGTTTTTGTAAGAGAGTTGGGACTCAATGAGATTTGAAGAGTAGCTTATTTCCGTTGTTTCTATATATTTTGTCTGGATTATGAAGCTTGATCTCTTTATATCCTTTCAGTTAATTTTATGGTCACCACATTTTTCTTTAGATAAATGAATACCAGTTAAGGAGAGTGTCCTGTCCCTTCCATTGTCCTTATCATTATCCACTATATATAATCGTGGAGGAAACATGGCCTCATAATAAGCTCACAGTGGGACCACTGAAGTGGAGGCAGGACAAAAAAGGCCTAATCTTTCTGTGTTTGAATGCATCAACTCACTCAGGTTCGATTATGATAGCACAAGTTCCATGATGCTTTTTAGCATCGTAGGTTTTGCTTCAAACAATATTAATGAATTTACCTTCGATCAGTGAACAGAATGTCAACTTGGTAAAGTTCATGAATCACTTGGATATTAGGGTGTTGCTACGCTTGTTATAAGAATCTCCTTGGCCAAACGATATATAAGTTGAGGAAATGATCATCGATGATTTCCCAGCCTCAAACTTGAGATTGTTCTTCTTGTCTTCCTTGTTTTGCTATCTATTTTTTTCTTTCGCTATCCGTTGGTAAAAGTTTAACTGTGAAACACCATTCACTCACTATACCGAATCTGCAGGTTGAAAACATCTAGTTTCCAGAGTCTGAATCTGACTACCGATTGGAAACTATACTTGTGAAGTGTTTGCTAGAAGTAATATCTTCAAAGATGAAACCTATTATTGATCTTGAAGTTGAGGCATCATCAGAAAATGTTTCTGATGTTAGCAGCCAAGTGGCTTCCAACTTACCAAACCAAGAAACTTCTGCAGGTCCCTCCAATGAAAGCCTTACTAACTCTTCTTATTTCAAAAATGCCATAGCAACTCAATCCGGTTCAGAAACGGTTTCTCTTGACTTAAAACTTTGCTTCAATGATGATGAGTTAGGGGGAAGGGGCTCGATGGGATTCTCATTGTCAAGCACAAGCGAAAGTAGCAACGATCCTGCATCGCGCACTACAGCTGAAGCAATACCACGAGTTTTTTCTTGCAATTACTGTCAGCGCAAATTCTTCAGCTCTCAGGCACTTGGTGGACACCAAAATGCTCACAAGAGAGAAAGGACATTAGCAAAGCGTGCTATAAGAATGGGTATTTTCTCGGAAAGGTATGCCAGCCTAGCATCTTTGCCCCTGCATGGATCCCAATTTCGATCTCTGGGAATCAAGGCACATTCTTCAGTTCACCAAAGTTTTGCACCACAAGTAAGGCCACAAGACATCAGAAGCAGCGCAAGATTTGATCATGGATACGTGGGTCTGCCAATATTTGTGGAGGATGAAGAGGCAGAGTTGATATGGCCAGGTAGTTTTAGACAGGTAGCTGTGGCAGATGACGCTCATCAAAGTTTTGTACTTGCACGAAGCTCAAACATGAATTTTTTGGGGGCAACTCCATCGGTTAACTCGGACGATTCTGCGCCGGATCTCACACTAAAACTTTAAGACTTTCAGGACTTCGGTTGCAGTTTTCTTGTTCCCATATCATCTCCTGTATAACAAGCTGTGCAATGAACCATGGCTGAGCTTGCGTGTCAGTGTATAAGAGCTTCTCTAGGATTATTTTGGAGATTTTGTGTTTGTTATATCTATGTGATTGATTTCTCAATTTTCTGTAATTGCTAATTAATACCGATTGTACTTTGATTATGTATTCTGTCTCTCATTTCCAATGCCAGTGGGTAATTTAGGATTCAACTTTCAACAGATGCTTATGGAACACTTGCAGAAACTACTCACGTAATTTTTACTACCTCCTGTAGTGCCTGTGACAAATTACATTTCTTGCGACGAATGGGGAGTGCATAGTTCATGTTAGGGAACTGTCTTGTTACTGTCCATAAATTAGCACGACAGCGGAAAGCATTATTGCCAAGTAAATTCTGCAGCAGAAGTAAACAAACGAAAATAGACGGAGAAACATGCAAGCATCATTTTACATGATATTCGAATTTATGAACATAAACTATTGAACAAAGAAAACAACAAATCACAACGTAGAGATGGAGACCAACCATATGCCCAACAAACATCAAGATGTAATCTCAAGGACCTCCCATTTGTTTGAGATATCGTGGCACTCAGTTCTGTTGGGAGATGCTCATGTTCGAGGAGATGCATGGGTTCTTACGTTCGCATTAGGCCTGCTCACACAAGGGCTTGCATAAAATGGTTCTCTTCCATCCTGAGCCATGGATACAATTTATATAAGCACTTGATTACCTTTTCCATTTCTTTTCAAGGTAGAATATTTATCACTCACATGTGCACCCAACAAGTATCCCTCCACAAACTTTCCTTCCTGCAAAAGTATTTAACAATTTTTGAGGGATATTTAGAGCTAGAAGCTTAGCTTTTTTTGCTCAATTATGGAGAAGCAGACAAAGCCACGAGAGCCCAAAAACAGTTACCAGTCGTCCCAAGTTGAACCAAAAGATCTAATAATAGTTTTTTAAGAGAGATGTCTGGCCTCGACATTAGCATTGGGCTTGCACTCGTAAGATTGTTCCCTTCCATGAAAAAATAAGAGTATGAGTTGGGTAGTTGATGTTTTTGAATGACCCATTAATTATTTGTTTGAGGAATATTTGATTTTTGTTTTTTTACTTTTTCTTGAATATTAAAATAACTAAAATAAAATAACATTGGGATGATTTAAAAAAAAACTGCTGGTCAAAGGAATTTAAGGCTTCTTATTTTTTTAAATAAAGTAAAAGGACATTTTTACCCTTAGAATCCAAGAGGATAAAACATCAATTTAGAGGCCTTTTGGTTTTTTCACTTTAAGTTTTTTTTGTTGTTGTTAATTATATAACTATTAGTGGTAATTTAATTATTTTTATTTAATTAATATATTTTAAAATTCAAAATGATATTGGCACGTGGAAAGTGTGTGATATCTCTTGATAATAAAACTAGCCCTTTCAATAAGTCATTAAAAATGATGCTGATTTTTTTTTCCCTTTCAGTGAGGTGTTTGTGGAATTATTTATCATTGATGAGCATTTTCTTTTCTTTCTATTTTTTTTGTTTAAAATATAACTTAGTCATCTTTATTTTTTATATTTTAGTTTTAGTCCTTATTATTTTCAATTCTACTTTTTGCTCTTTTCTCTTTTATAAAAAGTTTTATTTTTTTTTATTTAGTCATTCAATTCAAATTTATCTTGTATTATTTTTTCAATTTAATTTCTATTCTTTTGATTTCTAATTTTTTTTCTTGACTATTTTGTTAAAGTTTTATTGGTTTTCAATTTTATCATTCAATTAATGTTTATAGTCTATTAGTATTTTTTTTAATTTAAGTCTTACTTTTCTTTTCTTTTCTTTTATTGAAATTATTTTTATTTTTAATTTAAATCTTCAGTTAAGAGTCTTTGGTTGCCTTTTAATTTATTTTTTATTTTGATTATCACTTTTATTTTTAAAATTTTTATTTTTTAATCTAAAATCCTTTTATATAATTATTATTTTGAAAAAATTATTCTTTAATATTTAATTTGCTTAGATAGATCATTATGAACTACAATCAAGCTGGAAGATCATGCTCTCTTACACTCTCACAATATTGGATTTGCCAAATTTATTAAATTTTCAATCAAGTTTTTCTCTTACAGCCTATACGTACTATAATGGATCCTTTAAATTCAACTCATCCGTATAATAATTCATAATAAAGCCATATTAAATGCAAAATGTGACTATCCAATTAAGTCTTATTATCTATTATACTAAATAGTTTGTATTAATACTCTTGAAAAATCTATGACCCAATAATCTTGCTCATCACGTCATGTTTATAGTCAAGGTCAAACAAACGTGTCAAATTATCTTAACTTTTGGGTCAAACCAAACCTAGTATTTGAAGGGGTTTTTTAAGCATCTTAATCCATATATATAGGATAAAAAGATTAAAATGATAATACATTTTTTTAAAAAAACTCCATCCAATGCAACCCTCAACCATAATTATCAGTTCCAATCTAAAAATTAAACAAGTTAAAAAGTGAATTCTAAATTATCCAGATTGACTCTGGCCCTATTGAATCAATTTGAATAAATTTTAAAAAAATTAAA
>SRLM01014265.1:0-13840 GCA_015708895.1 Populus ilicifolia
GATATAAAACCATGATAAAAATGCACTTTTAAGTACTAATCATTATGCCTAGGTTATTGGTGCTCATAAGAATGCTTTCATAAAAAAAAGGGACAAATCTTTGATAGTGTTTTTTATTGCCAATGATGTATCGATCACTTAAAAAGAAGAAAACATAAAGTTTATCTTTCAAGCATGACATTTATAAACCTTTTAATTGAGTGATTTAGGAGTATCTAGATGAAGTTATGATCACATGGATGGGATTTGGTTCATGTTTGAAAGGATGGATCCATAAATTTATTTTGATGAAAAAAATTGTTATTCCTTTGAATGGCTCTCCAGCTAGAGACTTCTCTATATAAAAGGGCTGACATCATGGATATTCTTCATCACTATTTCTTTTCAATATATGCATTGAAGGACTTAGTAGAATGCTAAATAAAGGGTGTGATTTGAGACTAATTGATGATTTCAGCTTTGGTCAGGCTTAATTGAATATTATGTAACAAAAAGTAAATTTACAATCACAATTAATAGCAATATTTACAGAGATAAGAAACTGATTCTATTATCATGGAGGCACAAAATCTGGTAATGTTCATGGTTAGAGCTAGGCTTGAGTTGGCACTTGTTTGAAATGGTTAATTTTCTTGATAACTATAAGGGTGATGGTTCACAAAGTGTGACTAGAAGCTGTAACTTTGTGGCCTAAATTTGTTATCGCAAGTTATGTAGTTTTTCTTAGCTCAAATTATCTTCGGAACATTGATTTTATGAATGTGTTTTTTTTTTTTGCCTATCTTTTTAGCATTTTAATGCTCATTGTGGATAACCCTATAGGTAATGATATCTCATTACATTGAAAATGAGATATTTATTAGATATTGTTTTTCACGTAAAACCTTTTTTTTATTCAAGGAAACCCACCTCTAAAAAAGCGCACTTTATAGATCTAGGTAAGGGAATAAAACCCCGACTGTCCTAAGCTCTTATAAAAGATGCACGTCTTGATTTGAACTCGAGATCTACTGTGCAGATGTCAAGCCCTTTGCCATCACACAACCCTCCTTAGAAACTTTTTCATTTAAACCATTAACACAAAATCCTGTTGTGGAATAATGTCTTACGGTTTGCAAATTAAGTCTAACTTACAAACAAATATTTTTATATTTTTATACATAATCTCTCACTTTAATTCATAATCAAACACCTCCTCAACACTCTCCTATCATCATTTTGTTGTGTATATTGAGCTATTTTAGTTCTCTACTTTTTTTCTTTTTTTCTGGTTTATCCAATACATTTGTATTTATTTATACTATAATCTATTAAATTAACCATAATAAATGATGGTGCAGAAGAATTGTATTATTATTAAATGAATCATAATCCGAATGAAAAAATGATACAACGGTAAAATAATCAAATTAAATTCTAAAACCTAATTAAACATAAAACAAGGAAAAACTAGAATCATGAATTTTTATTCTTAATCATAGCCTTGACTGAATGAAGTGGTGACCAAATTCTATTGAATTAATGTTGAGAGCTCTATCTTTCTGCCGTGAAAGCCTAATTTGCAGATGCTAACAACTTTGACTTCAAATCATATCGAAGGCATTCAGGCATTTCTTGGTCTTTTAGCATCCCGAACCAAACTATCTTCGATTTTTGACTTTTCATTAGAAGTAATCAGAGGATACGTATGTGGAATAGGACTGTGAGAATCTCNTTATAATTTTTAATGGTGAATTTAGTCAAATTAGGAGCTTAATTGCATAAATATTAAAGTTTGATGGTCAATTAGGGATTTAATTAAAGAAATTTAAAAGTAAGGACCAAACTAGAAAAGACGCATAAATAGAGAGGCTATAATTAAAATTAGATCAGGGTTCCAATTAAAGAAATCAGAGGTCTATTGATCAATTAAGAGTCAAATTGTATAAATTCAATACCAAGAACCAAAGTGAAAAAGGTAGCCAACTTCAAGGTTGCTATTGAATTTTTTGGCAGGGGTCTAATTGCATTGATTTTAAAATCAAAATTGCAATTTAGGACTTGATCTAATAAATGAAAAATTAAGGACTAATGTGAACTCTAACATGTTTTACAGTCTTTTCATTAAAATAAAATAATGTATTTTAACCAAAACAGCACCATTTTATACAGTATTAAAAAAAAACCTAAAATGGTGTTGTTTTGAATGACACCATACGTCTTCTTCTTCCATTGGAGGTGCAGAAAATAAAGTAAGGGAGCTTTTGATTGAGTGATTTAGGAGAAGAAAACATAAAGTTTATCTTTCAAGCATGACATTTATAAACCTTTTAATTGAGTGATTTAGGAGTATCTAGATGAAGTTATGATCACATGGATGGGATTTGGTTCATGTTTGAAAGGATGGATCCATAAATTTATTTTGATGAAAAAAATTGCTATTCCTTTGAATGGCTCTCCAGCTAGAGACTTCTCTATATAAAAGGGCTGACATCATGGATATTCTTCATCACTATTTCTTTTCAATATATGCACTGAAGGACTTAGTAGAATGCTGATTCTATTATCATGGAGGCACAAAATCTGGTAATGTTCATGGTTAGAGCTAGGCTTGAGTTGGCACTTGTTTGAAATGGTTAATTTTCTTGATAACTATAAGGGTGATGGTTCACAAAGTGTGACTAGAAGCTGTAACTTTGTGGCCTAAATTTGTTATCGCAAGTTATGTAGTTTTTCTTAGCTCAAATTATCTTCGGAACATTGATTTTATGAATGTGTTTTTTTTTTTTTCGCCTATCTTTTTAGCATTTTAATGCTCATGGTGGATAACCCTATAGGTAATGATATCTCATTACATTGAAAATGAGATATTTATTAGATATTGTTTTTCACGTAAAACCTTTTTTTTTATTCAAGGAAACCCACCTCTAAAAAAGCGCACTTTATAGATCTAGGTAAGGGAATAAAACCCCGACTGTCCTAAGCTCTTATAAAAGATGCACGTCTTGATTTGAACTCGAGATCTACTTTGCAGATGTCAAGCCTTTTGCCATCACACAACCCTCCTTAGAAACTTTTTCATTTAAACCATTAACACAAAATCCTGTTGTNCACAAAGTGTGACTAGAAGCTGTAACTTTGTGGCCTAAATTTGTTATCGCAAGTTATGTAGTTTTTCTTAGCTCAAATTATCTTCGGAACATTGATTTTATGAATGAGCTATTTTTTTTTCCTATCTTTTTAGCATTTTAATGCTCATGGTGGATAACCCTATAGGTAATGATATCTCATTACATTGAAAATGAGATATTTATTAGATATTGTTTTTCACGTAAAACCTTTTTTTTTATTCAAGGAAACCCACCTCTAAAAAAGCGCACTTTATAGATCTAGGTAAGGGAATAAAACCCCGACTGTCCTAAGCTCTTATAAAAGATGCACGTCTTGATTTGAACTCGAGATCTACTGTGCAGATGTCAAGCCCTTTGCCATCACACAACCCTCCTTAGAAACTTTTTCATTTAAACCATTAACACAAAATCCTGTTGTGGAATAATGTCTTAGGGTTTGCAAATTAAGTCTAACTTACAAACAAATATTTTTATATTTTTATACATAATCTCTCACTTTAATTCATAATCAAACACCTCCTCAACACTCTCCTATCATCATTTTGTTGTGTATATTGAGCTATTTTAGTTCTCTACTTTTTTCTTTTTTTCTGGTTTATCCAATACATTTGTATTTATTTATACTATAATCTATTAAATTAACCATAATAAATGATGGTGTAGAAGAATTGTATTATTATTAAATGAATCATAATCCGAATGAAAAAATGATACAACGGTAAAATAATCAAATTAAATTCTAAAACCTAATTAAACATAAAACAAGGAAAAACTAGAATCATGAATTTTTATTCTTAATCATAGCCTTGACTGAATGAAGTGGTGACCAAATTCTATTGAATTAATGTTGAGAGCTCTATCTTTCAGCCGTGAAAGCCTAATTTGCAGATGCTAACAACTTTGACTTCAAATCATATCGAAGGCATTCAGGCATTTCTTGGTCTTTTAGCATCCCGAACCAAACTATCTTCGATTTTTGACTTTTCATTAGAAGTAATCAAAGGATACGTATGTGGAATAGGACTGTGAGAATCTCTTCTAAGAAACTGCTTGAACCACTTGACTGATTTTTTAGGATATCGTTTCAAATCATTTTTGTAATCAACATAGTAAAGGCCGAACCTCACAGCATAACCACTTCCCCATTCAAAATTGTCCATTAAAGACCAAGCAAAAAATCCCTTAACATCAACACCATGCTCACTGCAATAAATAAATATTGAATCCCAGTTAGATGGATTTGGTAACTTAATAATATAATTGTTGCTATAGATTAAAAAACTTATTATCAATGATCATTTGCTAATAAATGAAAACAATTAACTCACTTGATGGATCTCAAAACATTCTTAAGGTGGTCTTTGTAAGATTTTTCTCTTATGGGATCATTAAGAGCTTCCTTTAATGATGAAGCATTGTTATTTACGTCATCAACCCCTGAAAAAAAAAACAATAAAATAAAACATTAAGAACATATGTACTTAGTGTAAGAGAAGTACTAAGAAACTTAAATGTAGCATAATGTATGATCGTTCATTTCAACCATACCATTCTCAGTAATGTAAATTGTTGGGTTCCCGTATAGATCTTTGGTGTAATTCAAAAGGCTGCTGATGCCTTCGGGGTAAATATAAAGCCATTTTACACCAGCCTGTGGACCTATTGGGATTTCATTTCTCTCTCCTACGAAATTAAGAAATAATAAAGTAAATTAAAATGGATAATTGATAAAACATCATCTAATTGAAAAACAAAAAGATGAATAATAAAGAAAAGATATCGATCAGTGGTTACCTGTCCAATTAGCACGAGCATCTGACATGAATCCAACACTCTGATAATCTGCATCGATATTTTGAGCATAATATGTTGTGTAGTAATTAATTCCAATAAAATCATACGATCCCTTCAACATCTTAGATTCCTCGGCGGTGAACTTGGGCAATCTTCCACCAACAAAATCATGCATGTTACGTGGATAGTCACCATTAGTTAAAGGATCCATGAACCTGCCACCATGAAGAAAAACACTGATTACCTTCTGTTTATACATACATATCAGGTCTTCTCTAGCTGAATGAAGAATTCAGACAGTATTTTTGAATTTGATATCTATAAAAAAAATACTAACCAACCAAGCATGAAGTCGAGGCTTCTTTTGGTTGCATTTTGATCATCTTCACTGTTTGACTAAGGTTCAAACCAATGAGAAACAAGTGTTATCCCAATCTGTCCACCTTGACATGACTGATACTTTTCCTTGTATAGTTTCACTGCCGCAGCATGAGCAAGCAACAAATGATGGCTAACCGTATACACTTCAGTGGCACCAGTGTTTAAGGATCGGTGGGGATCATTTACAACGACAGAAATCCTACCCGGTGCCATCGTGCCCATGTCATAACCTTGAACACTGAACATCCATGGCTCGTTCAAAGTAATCCACTTCTTCACTCTGTCTCCAAACTTTTGGAAACAAAGGTCGACAAAGTCTCGGAAATCATTTCTGGAAATCAATTTTTTATGCGAGAATATTTACAGGAATGTTTTGAATTTTAGAGAAGCATAGGTCCGCAAAGTCGCCAAAATGACAGATTAGATTATAATATTTCGAAGCTACAACAAGTTTGGACATTTGAAGCATAATTAACGAAAGGTTGCTACTTACACAATGTTAGGACTTAAGAAACCACCGTATTTATCTTCTAAAGCTTGTGGAGTATCCCAGTGAAAGAGAGTAACGTAAGGCTGCAAACCTATATATTACAAAACATCATATTATCAGATGGAGCGAACAAGATAAACCTTTTGTTGAATAAGAATTTTCGCATCAATTTTTGGCAAAATATTATGATTAATTGAAGGGAAGGGAAAGGTTATAACCATTCTTAAGGAGGTCATCAATGAGATCGTTGTAAAACTTGATGCCTTCTTCGTTCACTCCGGCACTTAACCTGCCATCTGCATTTTCCAAAAAAAAATCCAACGGAAAGCTATTATCTATCAAATGGAAATTCACTCAGTGAAAACAGACGTCAAAGTCAAATCCTGCTAGTCTCATTACTATTGCTATGTCAAGAACAAGTTTCAAAAAAAAAAAAACTTACGTGGTAATATTCTAGACCATGAAATGGAGAATCTGAAAGCATCCATTTCCATTTCTTTCATTCTTTGCACATCTTCCTGTAACATTTATCGATTTTTTTTTAAAGAACAATTACACTAAATTGATTAGAATAGAGTTATTTACATCATATAGATAAGCACAACCAAAAAATGATGAACTCCCATACCCTATAGCGATGGTAGAAATCAACAGCTACATTTCCGTTGCTATGATCATTTATTCTCTCTGCAAACGTTGAAAAGTTAATAATGGTGGTTTTCTTAGGACATTAACATAATTCTATTCAACTTTTAGCGAGGGAAGTACAAATTTCAAGGAGATAGATTGGTACCCGTATGTTCCTCAGTGAAAGTGTCCCATATAGCTGGGCCTCTACCATGTTTGTTTGTTTCACCTTCATACTGCATATCATAATAAAATAATAACGAAAAATTAATTAACATAACTAGTATTATTTTAAATAATGTTCTGTTGTCCCCTCCTAATTACTGCACTAGAAGCAGCAAAATTTAGAGTATGTACCTGGTAAGCTGATGAGGATGTTCCGAAAACAAAATCATCTGGGAAAGAATAACGGCTGAAGTCATCGATGCTTCCCATTGCAGTCCAAGTATTGAAGCTGGCACTTAGATAAATAGGATTGGATATTATAAAGGCTTGGGCTTATTGTGTGGAACAGAGGTTTGTCTGGGTACAAAAGAATGTAACGCAAGTCTGTAAACGAGGCAGAGATTCTGTGCTTTTCCTTTTCTTCGATAGGAGAGATGGTGAGTTACAGAGCTGTAGAATGTAGGAAGATGTAGAGATTTGATGCAAGATGGCATGGATGGAACGACCATTTTATAGGCACTAGCTCCCAGCGTGTACAAGCAGCATTTTCTTGACTTTTTCTTCTTCTTCTTTTTTTTAGTTTAAATTAAGGATTGATTTCATTGACTTTGACAAAGTTATCTCATAAATGCTTCTCTTTATGTCCATTTTTTTATTGTCCTGGTGAGAACGCTTTCCTTCATAATTTGAAGTTTCAAATGATCAAAATAAGTTTTCGGGTTATAGGAAAAAAACGATTGGTAAAATCAAGCTGCCTCTGTAGGGTCCCATAACAATAGACTCTTTTCTTTCACCCATCCACTTTTCAACTTTTCGCAATTAGATGTTGAGACTATACCTCCTTGTAACAGCATTAGTACTTATTGTAAGCACACATACATATACAATAAAGCCAAAAAATTGCAAACAATTGAAAAATTTAGCTGACAGTGATCAGAAAAAAACCCAAATTAACAACAAAGTGCCCCACCCAATCCACGGAAAAAAATAAAGTGAAAGGTATCACCGGCCACCTCAACCAATCAAAGCATACCTTCCATCAATATAACCATTAGCAAGCTAGTAGATGAAATATCACAAGCAGTCACAACTGAGAGATGGACATCATCAAACCTGCACCGCACCCACATTTGAGAAAAGCCACCACTAGCTGCGAAAGAACATCGGCAGCCCTGACAAACAAAACAATAACCACCTCGAAAAATATTTTATTCATGAAAATATATAACCATGTAGAAAAAAATCTGAAATATATAAAAAACAAGAAATATAAAAATGTGAGAATTATCAAATATCTTCTTGTATAAAAGATACAGGAGCACGTAATAGTGTTAGTATGGTATGTTATATGTGTATAAGATCACGATAATTATATTTCTGGATTGAAGATGGTGTGGATGGAAAGGATAAGATTTTTTTTTTTATCAGTAGAAAAAAAATTTAGAGTTATCATCTAATATTTTGATTATTAAAAATTTCAATTGGTTTAAAATTTAGAATAAGGAGACTAATTGCATAAATAGAAGATATTAATTAAATATGTTTTATCTGTGGTAAGTTGTATTATTTATCTATATGATATAAACTAAAAAAATATTATAATTTCTAACTATTAATCTATTTTTGGTCGGAAAAAATCCTCTCCATAAAACAAAAAGATATTTCATTGATATTTTTGTTACTAAAAACATTAATTAGTCTTAGAATTTTAGTACAATGACTAATTACATTAAAAAAATTGTATTCATGCTCTTAATATATTTTATTTATGATAAGTTGTATTGTTTATTTATTTAATATAAACTAAAAAAATATTATATTTTTTAACTATTTGTATATTTATAAATAAAAAAAATTTCTCCTCACAAAATAAAATGATATTTCATTGATGAGCTTGTGGATTTTATTGGTTGAAAACTAATGACACTCTAATTAACAAAGCAAAATGCGTTGAGATATTGTTTGTTAAAAAACCATTGTAGCCTGTCATCGATTTCGAGCATTCAACTAGTTGAGACTGAATCTTGTCATGAAGCGTGATTCAAAAGCGGTGCCTTTGGATATCTCCCTTGACATGCTGCTGAATTCGTCAAGTCAAGCCTCTCGTAATTGAGATTTGTCAGTGTTTGAAGGTATTTGAGGAAAAAAAGGCGGGTAAAATGAAGCTGCCTTTGTAGGGACATCCCATAACATTAGACTGTTTGTTTTCACCCATCTACTTGGGGGTGGCTTTCTGAAATCTTCCCTTTTCAACTTTTTCACGAAGACAATTGATTAGTTTCACAATATATATATATATATATATGGCATTGCAATAATTATTTTTTTGAATTGAAAATTATATTAATAAAAATAACAAGAAATTATTAGTCTTTGTCCGTTAAAAAAAATAAGAATTATCATTTAAAATTTTAAGAATCCTAACTAGTTTTAAAATTCAAGTAAGGAAGTAAGGAGACTAGATTTATAAAATGGTCTTTCTCACAACACAAAATGATTAAAAATTTTATCTTATCTTAAAATTTGAGTCAAATAAGTAATTGCATAAAAAATATATTAATATTCATAATATATTTTATGTATAATAAACTTCATTGTTTATTTATTTAATAAACTTTAAAAAATTATATTTTTTATTCAATCTGTTTTATAATAATAATAAAAACAAAGTCCTCTTTGCAAGATAAAATGATATCACATTGATGAGTTTATAGATTTTATTAATTGAAAACTTCAAATGATGTAATTCTTTGGATCTATTTCATTGTGAGGACAGTACTTCAACCATGAGCTTTGAGATAACTACTCTTATTATTATATAAAAAATAAAGTGTATTTTCATATTGATATAAATACCTCATAAATATTTTTCAAGGTTAATGTTGTTTGGATAAGTTTCCTTTGGCTTTTAATGTACACGTTGTCTCCAACATCTTATGCCTATCTCTTTCATTTATTAAGTTATTTACTTAATTAATTAAGCATTGTCATCTTAAAACTAATGACACTAATTTACAAAGCAAAATGCGCTGAGATATTGTTCGTTAAGAAACCGTTGTAGCATTTGCCATTCGTCATCGATTTCGAGCATTCAACTAGTTGAGACTGCATCTTGTCATGAAGCGTCATTCAAATGCGCTGATGGTCATAATTTCTTTGTACTTTCAAGCTCTGACATTATCCGTAGGACCACTTTCGACAGCAACCTGTAGGGTAGACGAATCGCTATCGTAGCTTGAATTCAATGTCCCATCTCTAGATTCGATCACGTAACTTTCAAAGAAAGACCTTCCATCGTAATAAAATTCTGCTGAATTCTACTTTCAACCTAATCCAGCTGCCACATCCCAATTGAACGTGTTTTTTAGCCATAGCCAAATTAAAAGCATGAGTTTTTTATGGCACGTACGGGGTTTTATAGTAAATCTGTTAAATATTACACGATCGAATACAAATATAATATATTAAGGCATGCATATAAATTCAAGGTTGTGTTAGTGTCATTATTGTTACAGGCTTTATGTTAGTGTGAATTCTTGTTGGAGATGAATTCAAGTATATTATAGCTTTCTTCTAAAGTAGAAATCAAGTAAAAAACTTTTTTTTATATGTAATTTTCTTTTAATTTAAGATATTTTAATGATTATTGATATTCATATAAATAGTAGTTTATACTAATAAAAATATAGTATATTTTGAAAAATTAGAAAAATCCAAAAAAAATATATCTTTTAGTTAAATTTCATAATTTTCTTTTTTATTTGATTTTTGTGTCAAATAAATCTTGAAAATCATAAAAAAAATCAATGCAAAAAGACAAAACTAAATTGAAAAAGAATAT
Organism: Populus ilicifolia; assembly: GCA_015708895.1. Classification (NCBI taxonomy): domain Eukaryota; kingdom Viridiplantae; phylum Streptophyta; class Magnoliopsida; order Malpighiales; family Salicaceae; genus Populus; species Populus ilicifolia. The sequence continues at coordinate 10,409 of SRLM01014265.1, forward strand.
TTGGGGTTGAAATTGGTCAATAGTTGAGCAATATAAGCGAACAAAAAAATAAATAAAATTTAGGTGTTTTGGTCATAATTGACTTTTTAATTGATGGAGAAATTGAGTAAAAAATAATTAGCTTGATTTAATTCAATTTGGCTAAGAATTAGAGAAATTTAAAATTTAGAAATGGTTTCAAAATAAGTCAAGTTCAAAGTCAATGATGGACTTCATTAAAAAAGTAATTTGAAATTGAGAGTCAATTTCATTTAAAATGAAGATTGAAAGAATCAAGAATAGTTAAATGAGGAGGACTAAATTGATTTAATTAGGGATGAAATTGAAAAGAAAAGAGGCTTTAGGACAAATCCGGTTGAAATTTCAGTAGTTTGGAAAAGAGGAACTAAATTGAAAAAAGACTAAATTAGAAAGATTAATTTAAGGGATTAAGTTGAAAGAGAATTTAAGATTGAAAGCCCTCATTAAATTAAACTAAAAATTTAAAATTCAACATATGAAAAGAAGGAAGTATTCCGAGGATCACTTGACTATTCATATAATTTCATTTCAGTCCTAGATGTTTCTTTCCAATCATTTCAGTTCAATTAAATACCAATTTAATTCAGTTGTTTCTAATTAATTCAATGTAACCCATTGTAAACCACTGATTTTGTTTAAATTAATTCAATTTAGTCTAGAATCGATTCAAATCAAGAACTTACCATGTATTACCAACAACACAGCACCTAAATCACCATATAGCTAGCCTAGACAAAGCCTTTTTGTTTCACCGAAAGCCACCCTTTATAGCCTATCTCTACCAATCCTTTCAAAAAAAAAATATTATTACAATCAAAGACTCAAAAAGAACCACCAAACCCTTAAAATAACCTTACCTCCCCCACAACCTTAAAACTCATTCTACCTTTTCCTCTTGTAACCATTGTTGGTCATCACTGACCCATGACTAAACACAAACCAATTAGACTTGAATCTCCTATAAATGGTTGCAGGTATCTTCAATGAACATAACCCCTTTACCCAAGGATTCCACACCCTCATCTTTATCAAATTCTCACCAATGGCCTACACATCCCTTATCCTCAAGCTGAAAACACATTCTAGATCATATCAAATCACCCACACCAATTGTTGCACATATACAACATTGTAATGATCATCTTTCTAGGTATCCATGGCATGGTAGGAGAAATGGGGGGGGGGGGGAGTTGCCTTACCAATGTCTATTTATGTCGAAGGGGTAAGGTAGCTTGGGCGGCCACTATTCAACCATCCTAAAGTTGCCCGCAAGGCTTGTCCCCTCTATTTTTCATCATGGTGGTAGGAATTAAAGGGGTTTGAGTTTTGTTAGGTTTTTGGGTATCTAGGAGGGAGGGGGAGTTGAAAAGGAGGGGAAGTAAGCTTTTTCCCATTGGTGTTACCTAATTGTTGTTCCATGTTTTGATAAATTTTCAAGAGAGAGAAAGAGAGAGAACATGTGGTAATAATATTAAGGAAGCAATTTGTCAAGAAGATAATTATTGAATCATATATAATTACTACAATATAAAATATCATAAATATAAAATTTGATTGGTGCTGACTATGAAAAATAATTACTGCAATATAAAATATCATAGATATAGGATTTGTTAGTGTTGGTTATAAAAGACAATATTTCCTTGAATAGCACGTGTAGAGATTTCTATATAAGCAAACCTCAAGCCATATGCAAAGGAAGAGAAAAATTTACAAAAAAGAACAATTTAGAGTAAAAAAAATAGAGGGCAAATGAAAAACCCTAACCTTGTTCTCTCTGGAAAAAAAAAACCATTGTGGCTACTCCTCAACCTTGACCACAAATAAGCAAACAAACCACCCCCCTCCCTTTTGATTTTTTTTCTTCATGAGCCATCAGACACTAGCCTCCCTTCCCACTCTCCTAGCTAATAAAAGTTAGCCACTCATTCTTCATTCTTATTCAACATATCCTCATCTTTACCCTCATTTCCTTAATAGATTCAACTGCTGTTATCTCCCCTCATCATTTCCCTCTTAACATTCATTCCACCATCATCCCTCTCTTCTCTCAGCCCCCACAAATCAACCTCCCATGTATACTGGCCTTTACGGTCTCCCTCTCTTGGCTCTATTAAAACTAGAGGTCGGTCATAAGCCCTTTGCCCTCTTTAAAAAACAAGCTAGCCGACCACTATGCACTATTTTCATCCTCACCCGGTAGAACTAGAGAAAGAAACTCCACCCACTACTTTTCCCCATATCCTCTCTGAACCATTTGAGATCATTTGCCCGACCAGACTTGTCGCCACCCATTTTTAGTCACACATTGCCTCTTTTTATGGATGATCAAACTAGGTCCTCATCTCCCATGACCATTAAATCAAAGAAAGATGACTGGGAATAGATCTGAGAAGGAGAAAATAAAAATTAAAACCAATTACCTTGTGTATTTTTCTATTTCTAGTCTTGTTAAGTTTTTGGCATCGTTGCGTGGAAGTTAAATTTTTGAATATATTATAATATTTATTTTATTTCTTCTTTTCACTTTTTAATTTTCTTTTATCTAACTTTTTTTATTGGGGTTTGTCTTTTTTTTCTTTTTTTTTATTCTCTTCCTACACATGCATAAGAGTTTGGTCATATACATTAAGTGATAGACTTTGTAGGGTATCCTTATCATTTTTAAAAAATATAGTCAAAGAAGGTAACCAGCTGTTTTATATTGAGAATAATGAGAATTATCAGGTTAGAACACTTAAAGACCACATGAATCTTGATGCATCTTATTTTAATTTTAAGATAGATATTATTCAAGTTTTACCTTCTTTTCATGGCTTAGATTTAGAAAATTCATACTTGCAGTTAAAGAAATTTAAGGAGGTCTATAACACCTATAATGATTTAAATTATAGCATGAATACAATCAGATTAAAGTTTTTTCTCTTTTTCATTAAAAGATAAAGTTAAAACATGACTATAAAATTTGAAATCAAGATCCATTCGTGTTTGGGATAACATTCAACAATAATTTTTAAAGAAGTTTTTTCTATCTCATAGAACAAACTCTTTTAAAAGACAAATCATCATTTCAACTTAAAAATCAGGAGAAACATTTTATCAATATTGGGAGGGATATCGAGACTTGCTTAATACTTATCCTCATCATGGTTTTGAAAGATGGAGATTGGTTTCATATTTTTATGAAGAATTAACACCTAAAGATGAGTAAATGGTTGAATTGATGTGCAATGAAACTTTTGAAGATAAAAACCCTGATGAAGTAGTGGAGCACTTAAACTTCTTAACTGAAAATGCTCAAAATTAGGATACCTTAGGTACTTATAAGGCAACAGATAAAACTTAACCTCATATATCTTGTGGAGATATGATTAGTACTCAAAAGTGCATTTTTATCATGGTTTTATATCA